>WAAG01029280.1:0-25190 GCA_013390105.1 Tichodroma muraria
AAGATATTCCACTTTTACTCTCCTTGATTTTATGCAAAGACCACTAGATAATATTAACAATTGGTCCTGAGACTGATCCTTGAGAAACCCCAGTCAAGACTGCTGCATTTGCTTTCCAAACAAGTTTGTTCTCCAGGGAATTGCTTCCTAAGCATACAATTTCTCTCTAATTCTCTTTTCTAGTGTAAAGACATGATTCATAGGAAAAAAATTCAATGTATGTAAAGAAAGTTTTCACATCTTTGGTCCTAAATGGGTAACTGACCCTGTGGGTTCTTTATCTGATTAATGGCAGACTGCTGCAAAATGGGTCACTACAGGAATCCCAGTAGTGAATCCAGCTCTGAACTGAGTGTGACTAATAGGGAACTAAAAGAGATGGATTACCCTAGTAGTAGGTTATAAATAGTGGTTAGCAGGCTGACTCAAGAGTGGGTCAGGGATCTTAAGCAAAAGAAGTAGCAAGTTGGAGAGGCGCAGATCCGGGAAGAAAGAACCCAGCATCAAAATATCATGAAAATTACCTCAACTGGAATATAGTTGCAGAAGACTTCTTATGATCTTAAGAGAAATAGAGTGGCTGTTATATAAAGAGAAAACATAGTATAAGGAAAGCTGAGAGGTAATCTGGTTGCTATCCATAAACCACAGGAGGGTATATACCAGGGCTGAAAGAGAAAATAAAAATAAAGAGGATTTCTTTTATCTTTTTAAAATAAAGAGGATGGAACAGATTAAATACATATACAGTAGTATTAAGTAAGTTTGGGCAGGCAGAAAGGTAGAGGAGGGTTTTCAACCTACAGTCAGAAATTCTGAACAAGCCTTTCAGCAAGCTTAAAGAAAAAGGATCACAAAAGTCCAGTTCTCATGTTCACTCAGCTGATGACAAAGGCTGGATGTATCTGCAGCAGCCGAAAGATACACACGGTAATGCATTGTGTCCATCTAATTCCTGTGTTCCCAAATGATACAAAACATTAACTGTTTTGAAAAGGAGGCTTAAATTGCTACTGCCTCATCCATGTCAGCAGTCATGGGAAGTCTTTGAAATCGGTGAGAGGAGAAATGCTTTTAAGTGGCACAGGTCTGTTATAAGGAGCATCACAAGCAACTAGCAGTGCATTTTCAGAAGAAATGGAACATTTGGGGCTTTGTGCATTGCTTTGTAGCCCTTAAGTAGAGTGTATCATCAGTGTCCTTGCCAATCCACAGCACAACAATCTCTCATTCTGGATCTTATAAATGAAGAACAAGGTTACAGGGTAGATGGGCATGCAAACAAATCTGAAATACTGCCAGTTAAAGCATTAAACAAATGGACTGAGTGCTCTGCACTTAACAAAAGAACTGGGTTTCTGGCTGCTTCGAGAAGCATCCATCTCTTCAGCTATGGAAAGCACAACACAGACTAACTCTGGAGCACTTGGCCCTCACCATTCTACCCTTCATTGCCAATAAGTGACCCTACTGAGTCTGCCCAAGCAGCTCAGCTACTTACACTGAATGCTCTGCTGCTCAAAGGTATGTCCTTCTCATGGGAAACATCCCCAAGGGTTCCACTTCAGGAAAGGCCCATGGGGCTACAAGTAAGGTTTGTGCTCTTCTGTTTTTTTAGCAGAGTGCTTCGCTCTCTCAGCGAATAGACCTTGCTTTGGTCAGGGACATGAATCAAAAGACTTGGTCTTCAGCTGCCCCTTCCTATTCAGGGGGCTGTTGAAAATTCAGCTTGTTCACATGGCGCAGTCATGATTCTAGCTTTAGACTAAGCCTTAAGAATGTTTCACGTTATCTAAGTCAAATTCTCTTCAGAGGAACTTAATCTTTAAACACAAGTCAGCCTGAGACATTTAAGTAGAACTGAGCTTGTCTGAAGAAGATACAAAGCAGAATTTACACAGCAGGTATTCTTCACTATTAAAAAAATCTCGTTTTACATCCATGTTTCCATTTCAGCATCTAGCGCAGTCAGTGAAAATTTTAACACTGACAACAAGGTTAACATTTTGATCCTTAATTAAGGTTTTAGCAAAGTAGCAGATCATACTAACTCTTCTTCTCCTCTCCTCTCATTTAGGCTGGGCCTCCCCCTGCTGAAGAGAAACTTCCCTATGAATGATGAAATTATTTTAATATTCCTAGACATAAAAGACACGACTGTTTTACAAAGAAATTGGTTTGAATCACAGACCATTAAGGGAAAGATCATTATTTGTTACTAAAAGCAAAATAGCAAGAAAATTTAATATTGGATGACATGGTATATTGAGAAAGGTTTTATTTGAAAGCAAATAAAACTTAGCAACAGTACCAACGTGCCTGTCAAATTCTTTTTGCAACCAATTTTAAACTAGTACAGTTTTGAATTTAGCACATGAATAACAGGGAAAGCAACTAACACATAAAAGACTAAAATTTTATATATGGAGCTGTGGCAGTGAGGCTCCTTGATAAGAACTAATAGGTTTGTTTATGCAAAGGATCTAAATATTTTAACTATAGAAACAGCTATAGTCCAAGATGATAATTCATAGATTATCATTTCAACTACCCACAGGAATTCTAATTTGCAGTAATTTAACTGAAGTAGTAAGCCATTAGCAACAAAGAAATTATGGGATAATTTTATACAGAAACTATTTTACATTGAACAAAGGAGGATACAATAGGTGAACTGACTTGTAAAGAAATTTTATATATTTGGAAAATAGTCAACAGGGTTTAAACCCTTCCTGGTATCAACTATTTTCAGAAACTGATAAACAACACTAACTTAAAGTACACTGAACACTGAGAAAGAGCTATAAAGGTTCTTAAAAATAAGTCTATGTGCAGAAGAACACTGTAAGTTTTAAGATTCCTAGAAGCAGACTGAGGGAAAATGTCATTATGGGGAAAAAATAACCCAGACAGACCCCTCAAAAAGCCTTTGAAACCAGCTTGAGGGATAAAAAAGAAAAAAAAGAGCTGCATTAACTATAACTTTAAAAAATTGATAGGAACTCTGTAGAATTTTATTTCCCAAAGAAATAAAGTGAGTTTATGGAGAATAGTTAGGAAGTAAGAAGGAAGGGTACTTTCTGAACTTAGACTTTTGTCCAAGCTGTGAATCAGAAAAAGCTAATGAAAACAAAGGGCATTCTGTACAGGTTCAAATATGCAGCTGAGTGAACAGATTATCACCATCACCACATTTTGTTCTTAAATTTTTGATCAACACAGCTCCCAACAAAGCTGTCATTGACATTCTCAGAAGACACAAATGGAGGACCTTTGTAAAAACAGTAATAAACACATTTCCAACTTTTTAGCTGTGCTGAGACCAAATACATAACACTGAGTGATAAAGTGGGATGACTTGCAGATAGAAACACTCTGCTCAGGTCCTTGCTCACGCTAATACAGACTGAGAAGACACTGTGGGGAATTCAGCAGGGTCTCCTCTCCTTCCTTACACTGTCCATGGAGTCCCTCATAGGTCTGAGATCTGCTGTACAGAGGAACAGACAGGAGTCTCTGAAGATATATTTTATATATATATATATATATTTTGCACTCTGATCTGTGGGGTCTGGAGGGAATAGAGATTTACACCAAGAGTGACATGACACGAGGACTGCCTCCTTCCTGGGAGCTCACAAGCTCAGGGCACAGCACCAGTATTGCGCTGAGCATTGCTGTCACTGTGGAGAAGTCCAGAAGATTGCACCTCCTTTGTTTGTATCAGCAGATAAAATTCAAGCAACAAAAGCATTTGGGATAAGATTTTCCTTACCTTCTTCTTCTAAGGGATGGTCAGTACCATCTTTTAAATCTTCATCCACCCATGGGCGAGATGGATACTTGCTTTTAGTGTCACGTTTTTCCTTCTCTCCATTCGTCTTCTTCATTATTACCCCAATCAACACGCATATAATGGCTATAAATACTGGTGTGAGGGAAGAAAAGACTGCCATGACTATGGAAATGTGGAGCCTTTCTTTCAAGTTCAGTAGTTCCTCATGAAAAGGAGAAGCTGAAGGAGCAGCAAAGCAGTAAGCAAAAAGGGGTGGACTCAAGGTTCAGTCCTCCACCCTATCTTGCTTCTACTTTTCAGACACCGCCCCCACAATCTCATCTGTGATGAGCTCCAGCTGTTAATAAACAGCTCCTACAACTAGAAAAACTCCAGACCCAGGTTTATATATTTTCTGAGAAGAAACATCTTATAAACAGCAAGCAGGGACACTGACCATGCACATAAATGCTGTCCAGTGCAAAATAAATTTAAAAACCCCAAGGTCTTTTCAAACTCCAGAGTAAAGCAAAAGACTTCTCCCCTCTTATTTTTATTGCTATAGTCAGTAATCTTCCTTGTAACAGTGATTATGAGAAGAGCCAAATGGGAATATGACTTTTAAAAACTAATGGCACCTCTTCAATGTTTAACTCATAAAACTAGCATTTTTCTTGTATCCCAGGAATTCAGAATATCACCAATCACAAATCAGTTTGCAGCACCACCCTCAGCTATGTCAACGGGTCAATAGTACAGATAAGTAAAGGGACAGCATTGCATCTGTATAAAATGTGAGACAATTCACAGAGCCCTGTATTCATCCTGGTTGTTCTGGGGGAACTGACAATAAGAATTCAAGGAATCAAAGTAAAAAATATGTGAGGCCTGCAGTGAATTTTAAAGCCACGTTTCAGCATCTTATCAAACTGATAGGATTCTGGTATAATGCAATAATGGTCAATGTCTAAATGCTTAACCCATTTTTACCTCATCCAGCTGTTTGGGACCTGAGCCAACACTGATTTGCTCTCTTTATCTGGGGCTGTTGGGACATACTGGATAATGAAATGTCAGATGGCAGCGGGTGCTGAGGGCTGTGCTGGAGAGCAGGGTGCAGGAGTGCTCTCTGCATGCAGTCACCAGTGCCCATCAGCTCTTCTTAGCACCTGCTAAGCACCATCCTTGCCAAGCCTTATCTCACGCCATACAGGGCCATTTCTGATATCCCAGAATTTCCATGGCAAGATAATCTGCATTTTGAATAACCCCCCCCCAGGGCAAGTGGGAGCAGTTGTGAGTGTAGCCATGCCAGGTGATGGTGAGTCCCAGGACACATCAGCGCTGCAGCTGGCACCTGCAGGGGGTCATTGCTGTCCCCTTTGCTCAACATGAAAACCAGGACACAAAGGGGAGAAAGAATTTGGGGTATGCACAGGTTTCATCCTGACAGGTTCTCCCATATCCTCCCATTCATGCCTCTCACCCCACCAATTTTGCAGCACTGGGCACACCCTTACTGGTCCCTTTTGACACTGTCACTCCAAGGGCTCCCCACCTTCCAGTGCTCCAGCAGATACTACCAGCTCTCTTGAGGACTGGTCTGTGTGTTGGGAAGCATAGATTAATGACCAGATTGCTGCACAAGAAGAGGAATGTGTGGCCACACCGCTTGGCCACACACCATGATAGTCTGGCTGACAGTTCAGACGTGCAACCTCTTTTAGTACAAGCTCCTTGTGTTAAAAGGGCAAGGTCAAGCAAATTGCACAGCTGTGCACATATTGTCTGGACGTGCTTACAGGCAGAATGAAACTGCCTCAAAGCTCGTACCCAGGCTGGGCTTTCTCAGCTGCACAGCTCAGATACAGAATAAATACGTCACTGCTGTTGCACTGCATCCTACTCCAACACACATGCCCCCAGTCCCTGTAGGAACTGGTCTGTAGCAGTTGGGTCTGGGCCCGGATAGCTTTGGACCGGTAGCTACGATGTCGGGAATCCGATGAAGCGACTTTTGAGAGAGAGACGCACATCCAGACTGGTGACTCGGAAACTAAACGCTTTAATAACTAGGAAATAACAGAGTGGAAGGCGAATAACGTGCGCAGGAGCGCACCACAGGAGACTAGCCAAAGCGGCCCACTGTCCAGGCTCCAGCAGGGGTAGATGCAGGTTAGGGTCCAGGGAGGAGTTAAGGCGGGATCTGAGGGTGAGGTCCGATAGGAAAGGATATGTAAAACAATGCAGAGGTACATTGACCAATCAAGGGTAATGAGGTAACCAGGATCAAATCAACTGAGGGAGAACAGAGAACTTTCTAGTACGAATGTACATATAATCACTGGGGGATTCTGGGGCTGGTCTTTTTGGCTCCCTAAGGGTCTGAGGGGTCCTCCCATGGTCCCACCTCTAGCCCATCCTCCCCTTCCTGGGCCAAGTCAACCCCAACACCGGTCCTTATAGGCAACATTTGGGATCTGTGTAAGAAGGGTGGCCCCAGAACCAGCCAAGGGACTGCCCAAATCCATCAGAGGTGTAAAAAAGAAGACGTGACAGTTGTACTTAGGTTCCTAATCTAATCTAATCCGCTAAAGTTGGCAATAAACTTCCATCTACCTCTGGCTAAGAGGACAATGTTCTTGAAAATCCAAGCCATCAATCTTGTCTTTCCTACTCTTCAGTCAATTTGTGACCTGGGACATGTGCTTGGGTCATTGATTTGGCTGCACATATAGAAAGCCCCAAAACCAGTACATTCTATAGGAATAGAAACAATTGTCGTGTGGGGAAAAGAGAAAAAATGTGAATTGATCCTCTCTCTTCTTGATTTAGAGTAGATATTTAAATTCATTTGTCCCGCCTGCTGGCTGTCCAGTCATGGGGAGAGGTACTTTACCTAATCCCAATTAGAAACATTAAATTAATTCATGAGGCTAGAGAAGGAACCTGCAATTTCATCAGACACATTTTCAACAGCCTAGTCTGTGGCAAGGGAGGAAAACAGAATGTGGTCCGAATGTCACTGACTGTTTTTCCCACAGGGAATATATTAACCTTGAATATTCACGTATACATAAATTAGGATCTGGATGCTTTGCAGCTGAGAATCCATCCTATGAAGAGGCAGATCTGTGTTGAAAGAGAGAAGGAATATAGAAGGGTGAATGGTGTTGTTTAAAATAACTACCTCTATTTGCAATGCTGGAAACTTTGTAATAGCTCACTGCTCCAGAATAACTTTGACTTCTTTAGAGGTGATATTAATTCTTCTTTTGTAGAACAGAGAAAGAAAGAAAGTTAAATGAAAGTCCCTTTGGTATTAACATAAGCAAAATCTATTTGGTTTTACATATTGAAAATTGTTAGGTTGCACTTCAACCCCACAGAAACCCCATCTTACCTTGTTCAATTAAAACCCGAATAAGTTTAAATAACTCTATATTGCAGACATTTAAAACAGAAACATGGTGATATCTTGAAGAACTGTGGGAAAGGGCGGGTGGAAGCAGTTAATTTTTGTACAGTAGATTTCAATCAGTTTTTCTGTTAGATTTTTTTTTCAATCCAAACTCTATAGAAATGTGATTAATAATATCATGACAAATTTGAGAAAATTTATTACAATTATTTCTTCTGTTCTACAGTAAACACTAAAGACTAGTATGAAACATACCCCTTTGTTTTTTTCCTCACAGTAAAAATGTGTGATGAGCAAATGCCAGTTGTGGACGGACCCATGGTGGGACAGCCACACAACGATCACCCAGGGGCATGACACAGTCACGTGGTGGGCACGTGCACCATTGTAGGCTGCAAGGACACCTGGAGCCAACAAATGACACCTGCTCATCACACATTTTTACTTTGAGAAGTCTCTTTATTGGAGAACTCTTAAGACTCCTTATTGGGTACTACAGAAAATTAGTAAGATCTAGACATTCAAAAAGGGATCCAACACATCTTTTCGGAACTGATTAACTATCAAAGGGAAACTATGGTAGTTAAAACACCTAATTGAGGGAGTCTCTGAGGCTTAGGAAGATATATGGAAGGAGGGACCATTTCATACAGTCCTTAGCCTGCTTGTTTTTCTTAATCATCTACCTTTGTCCATATACACACAGGCTATAGCACTTGATGTCCTCACATGATTAGGATTTGCTATAAGAAGTTGTTGTGGTGTAGGAATGGAATTACCTAATTTAGCGCTCCCACTAAAATGAAAACCACGACCCACTCCCCTCCTCCCCCTGCCTCAGTGAGACAGACAAAGCGCAGATCCTTAGTTGAGACAAGAAAAATTTACTGGAAACAGCGATGAGATAAGAAAACTGTGTTCCCTTCTTGCCTGTTGGTGGGAACACAGTTGGTATTTTGCTGTTTTATTGACCATGTCCATGAGAATGTAACAACGTTCATCTTGCCATTTTTGTTTGAATTTCCTAGGTAGGTCCTTACTTTGTTTTATGGCAGAACCTTCAAGAGGATCTGGGTTATCTTCTCCCCTTTCTCAAAAACTTTCTCTGCCATGTTGCCCCATACATTGATGTCATCAAAGAACTGCAAGTATTCTGGAGCCTTACCTTTTCCAGTGCAGCCTGGATGAGCCCATGGCAGATGGTGGGACTCTGCTTCCACCCCTGGGGCAGTCAATTCCAGGTGTACTACACACCCCTCCAGTTGAAGGCAAACTGCGGCCTGCATTCTGCTGCCAGAGGAATGGAGAAAAACGCATTGGCAACGTCAATAAGCCACATCATCCTCCTTGGGAAGTGAGAATCCCTTACTTCTGCCTCCCCCTAATGAAGTTCATGGTATAGAGTAACAACCTAGACACACCCTAGACACAGCTCCAGGCTTTGCCACCTCGTGGCTACTGCTACAAATTAACCTGTCCTTGGCCGAAAGTAGGAGAGAAGTCTTACTGTAGTCAAAAGCAGATCTGTGTCAAAGAGAACAGTAGTAGAAATAGAAGAATGCTCACAGTGAACGTACAGAAGTGCAGAGTAAGACGAAGGATGTACTTGCAATAATTACAGCACGAGACAGTGAGAGAAAACATGGGTTTGGGTGCTGGCTACAATTCCCATTGCAAGTGTCCTTTGCTCAGCATTATCCGTTACATACCTACAGGGAACATGAAGCCTCTGTTTGGACCCTCAAGTGATATACCTATATGTGGTGACGAAAGGTTCCACAAAAAAAATCTGTGTTCATAGCTAGAAGCAAGAAAAAGTCACCACTGGGTAGTGTCTAGGGATGCAATAAAATACTTCATTTGCTTCAAAAGTGAGTTTCACACTGAAGTTGTGTTTACCAAAAAAAATTCCAAAGGCTATTTCAGTGCCATCCTTGGTCAGCTCCCAACTCAGTATATGCCTGCTGTGGGCAAGGCAGAACCATGCATGAACTACTTAATCCAATTTCCCAATCAACACATTGAGACAAATGTCTGGGATCAGCTGAAACTTATCTATGAGGTATCAGCATTACTAAAAATATCATTAGCTTAATAAGCGTCTCCATCTCTGTGACATATCTAGCAATGCCCTCCTGCCTCTGCCAGTGACCAGCACACTGTGCTTCTGAGCAAGGTGACCCTCACTTTTCTGCTGCCTCTTGCCTCTTCTTGCACTCACACATACAACCACCCCTTGCCCCGAGACAACTGTATGATCTATGACCCCTGGAGATATCATATATCTTGCCCTGGAGCATTAGATTTGATTATCTTTTTCATTAACTTAGCTCAGATTGCCGCAAATGTTATTAGTGCTTATGAACTACCCTTTTGAAATCTAACAGTACAGTGGGTAATAGAATTACATCCCATAGCAACGAAAGCACAAGACAACAGAGCACCATGCAACAGAGCAATTCTTTCCATTTGTCCTCAGTATAGCACCCTTCACTTGAAAACTCCCTGTGTTTATGTATTACAGGCAGAAGAAATAACCTAACTATAGACATGATTCGCTAGAATCTTTCTAAATAGAATAATCCATTTATTAGGATCTGTCTTATCAGATAAACCATTGTGCTCAACAGGACAATTAGTGCTCCTAAAAACATTTCTGATTTCAGAAAATAACTTAAATTTAACCCAGAGACTAACTTGCCCCCAGATTCATAGCAGAACAAGAAATTTGCTGTTGCTGTACCAATGCTACCACCATGAAGCTGCAGGAGTGAGTTTCCACATAACAGGAATCTGGTGGACATTAGTAGTGCTACTCACTGAAGTAAAGCTGCATGGCTGAGTTTTCAGAAACTCACTAAAATTCTAAACAAAGATCCCAAAAACATCACTGAACTTAAATGGAAACCACCAAGGGTCTGCAGATAACACAGACCTTGGAAGATATTTGCCCCAATTGGGGCGAAATAAAGACAAAACATTATTTTTCCACAAACACTTTTAGGCACAGACTTATAATAGGCTATGTTCAAATCTGTTTTATTCTGTGAGTTACCTTTGATACTAGCTGATGGGGAAAAATAAAGACCATTTCTGAATAGCCCCATGGGAGCACAGAGCCTAATAGAGACCGTTAAAGTCTCTTCAGAATGGGGGTTTAGGGAACAGGAAGGAGGGGTTGCAATGGTCTCCTCCCAGTGGCCAACAGGCTGAGAATAGCCTCTTTCAGATAAAATACCACAGCAAACATTCTCTGCATATTGGGCCAAAGAGGGGAAGGCAGGGGCAGAATGCAGAGACAGAAATCCAAAAGGCAGATTCTGTATGACCATAATGCCCAAGGTGTGGGGCTGAAGCATATGTATAGGTAGACCTAAGCCAGCTCCGTTACCAGAGCCGACACAGCTATCACCATGCCAAAGGCTTACCCAAGACCTGGGCAAAGACTGACAGCTCCTCATGCTGGCACCCCTGCAGCTGCAGCTCTCCAGCCCTTGTCCCCGGGGTCACATAGCCCATACCTGCTCTGCCTGGGCTTCTGACTGCAGCACAGGCATCATCCCAGATCTCTCTTCCCTGTTAGCTCACGATGCAGGAGAATGAGAGTTTATTGCAAATTTATAGTCATGCCCCGCATGATCAGACTTTTCAGATCATGATGTCAAGTGAGGTAACAGCAGTAGAGAAGTGATAACTGGATGTTCTTTGTAGCTGATGTAAAAAATATTGCAATTGTCTTTTTGATGCTAAGAAGAAATACAAAAAATAGAATAAAAATATAAAGTAAAAGGTAGAAGAGGCTCCCCTGTTTTTTAGAGCTGGATTTTTATTCCCAATTGCTAATATATCCTTGTTTTTGTATGTTTACAGAGAGGAAAACTGTCTTTTGTTCCATACTGCTATGACAGGACAGCTGAATGGCAGCACGGAGCATTTTAAATCAGCATTTCAAAGCTTCAGCTGTTCCAGGAATAGCTATTCCTATTACTTCACTTCTTACTTGCACCAAATCAAAACACGGCTTAGCTTATTTGAAGAGTTCCTTAGCTGATTACATCTAAGCCTCTAAAACTTTATCTAGGAAAACAGTTTCTCGCTATGAACATGAAGGAAGCCTTGAATTCCTATGTAATCATAAATAGCAACGTTCAAAGGGTCTGGGTTTTTTTGTGGGTTGCTTGTTTTGGATTTTTTTCTTCTTTGCATGCTTTGAATGAGTTTCATCTCCTAGCCCCTGAAGAAATCTATCACAAGTCTGAAGCCCTGTCCTTACTGCCAAGGGCATCCAAAGCCTCCTCTCATCATTTAGGTGGGTCTGTCCATCATTAGCTCTACCCTCTCCACCTGTTCTCCTTCACAGGAGTCCCACCTTGCTGCCTACAGGGCTAGCTTGGATGGTGGAGTTGCCACGTAGGCTCCTCAGCCAGCCTAACAGAGAGCATGTCCCTAAGAGGACTTTGCAGTCCCCTGGAATTACCTCCAAGTGAAACTCTTCCTCCCTTTCCACAGTGGAATCAGTGGCCAAGGATCAGCTGTCACTGGGACTCTGGTTCACCTGCATCAAGGATGATGCTGTTCAGGATTTCCCTTTCCCTTGCTCCAGCACTTGTTGCTTGTGAAGGGAAGCAGGAAAGTAAATGCCCGTGCAATGCACGAAGTCCAGAACAGCACATATGCTGACCCAGCTCTCAGGTAAACTACAGAGACATCAGACACCGTGGGAGACATTTTTAAAGTATCTGATAATGTCAAATATTTTGATATCCAGGGAGGGTGGGATAGCTGAGTGGTCAGGTCAGCATGTGCCACAGCAGTTCCGAGGCTGGACAGTCAGCCAAGGAACCCAGAATTGCCGATCTTGTTCTTTTCTTGAATGATCTTTTCAAAGAGAAATCCCAAGCACACAAAGAATTTAAATTATATTTCCTGACAAAGGTATTTCCACCCTCTTCCCCAAAGCCAGAAAGGAAAATACTTTTCCCACACAAATCACTGACCTAAGAGTTCAGGACATGCAGATCTCCTGCCCAGCTCCACTGTTACTTTTACCCCATGGGTAAATATTTGTTTATTAAACTATTGCATCAGATAATCAGTAAATCACTTCTCTTGGGTTGCAATTCACCACCTGACAGGTTGCCAAGGGGTGGTTAATCTCACCATCTTCCCTCCTATAGAAAGAAGCTGCAGCTTTCCCTGGCTGCAGAAAAAAAAAAAAATGCAACCTTTCTCACAACAACAGTTCAAAATCCCAGCACTGTTCAAGCAATTCACTTTACTCAGCTAACACTCCTTTACAGACAGTTGCCCTCCGAAATTGAAACTGGACTGTTTGAAAAATACAACTTTGTGGGACAATTAAACTTATTGAAGTTTGCTCTTCTGCCAGCCAGTGAACTTGGCATGTGGTTTCTTCCAGTGGGTTTTGATCTGATTTATGCATACACAGCTTGGAAATGGGCTTATCTGAAATTTTCCTCTGGATCTTTGGGATCTAAATTCATTGAAAAGATCAGACTAACTGCACAGGCAAAACCCACTGTGAAACTCTTCACATCACAGATGTATTATGACTGCAGTCATTGGTATGAGGAAGAAGAAACTCAGACTCCACAGAGGTTACTTTACTTTAAAGCTTATGAATGGGTATTTCTAGAAAATACAATGTGCACCATAAATGAGTGAACTCAGAGATCCAGGCATTCTGCCAGCATCCTTACCCTCACCTTGCCTAGTCACCAATACGGTGACAGAACAGACTTCTGCCCTGTCTGATGCTCCCAGATTATCTTGCAGCAACAACACAGTCCCTGTTCACTGCATGTGGAGTTCAGCTTGGGACAGCTCTGCACGTGTGGCTGATGCTCTTTTAAAGGTTGCCAAGGTGCTGCCCCAATACCAAGTGTCTTCCCACCAGCGATCAATCATATCTTACCTTGCAATCAGTACCCTGCAGTCCATTACAGTTAATCAATGCTGGAGAATCTTCTGTGTCCAAAAAGATAAATAAGCTCATTTTTCAGTATTGACTGCAGCTGTTTGCTTTTCAGTGTGATTTCAAGCCAAAATAAGAAATAATTAGGACCTATATATTGCTTTCTCTGTGCTACAGATTCATCCTGCCCCTGCTAACTGTGAAGTAGTCTGTCATCTTGTGCTTTGCCAGCAGGTAGACACATACACAGAGGATCCTACTTTAGAGCTTTGTCAGTGGCTTTTTGCAGCATGAGAACCCAATTGCTCATTTTAGTCAGGTTGGTCTCAGTAAATGAAAAAGCAGCAAAGCTTTATCTATGAAACCAGGTGGCGCCCCTGTCCAAGCCCTGATGTTAATTGAGGTGACCTCTGAGAAGCTTTACCTCCCACCCAGAATCAGCTGCCTTTGAGGTGGTGCTGATAGCAAAAATAGAGGTGGTATGTGACCAGAACTTGTTTATTTCTCCTTCCTCAGTCACTGCCTTATTATACAAGGCTCTGAGGGCTGTGGCTGTACAACTAACAATCTGTGAAAGCATATTTCCCCAGTGGTTCCTTCCGAGCAGTTTGAAAGTGTCAGATGAGGACAGAAGCTGGCATTATGCCAGCTTGACTGAATCACAGCAGGAGCTCTGTTGTTAACCATTTAACTGTCTAAATACATCACGCAGCACTGTCCTGTCTGGTTTCTGCCCAGCATTATTCCTGTTAGAGAAGGTTCAGGGAGCTAATTGTCCAGTAAAACTGCGATGAGCCTCAGACACCAAACTGACAGATGCAAGCAACTGTTCAGCTGTTCTGGCATTCTGGCAATGGTGGCAAAAAGTGCCTCAGATGATGCTAAATCCTCATCTCTTTCAAGACCAGGTCCTTTCATGGCAATGGTTCTGGCAGATCACTGTGAACTCTTAAAGTATGTCAGCTTTCTCTTCAGAAGGCAAAGGCTTGAATTACCATGACCCTCTGGTTGATGGGCTTCTTGTGCTAGTACGTGGCTTAAGAAAAGGTTTCTTTTCTGCACTCTTCATTACTCTTGTATAAAACCCTCCTGAGGACACTCTGAAAACATGCTGACACAAGCTGACAAGCTCAGCCATAGCCCAAGAGGGGCAGTAGGTTCAGGCCTCACAGAGGCAAGTCTCTCTTCCGCAGTGTTGCCTTCTGGGAGCTGCTTGGCAGCAAACAGCTCTGCTTGTTTACCTTCATAACACTCTTCCCTTTTCAGCCTCCGTTACAGGTCCAAACACCCTTTAACAGCACAAATACTGCCTTTCCTTACAATTAGGACATAAGAGTCAGTGAAACCCTAACCCAAGTTGTCTGGGTGCTGGCAGAGGAGCTCACCTTCAGCAATCACCTCCCATACTATGATTGCCCTCCAGGAAGCACTGCAGGTTCCCCAGAGCAGAACCATCTGGCCTGAGCAAAAGAAAGAAGGCAGCACCAATGAAATGCCTTTGCTGTCATCACTCCTCCTTAAACCCATGCCCTAACTTGACAGGTAAATTAAAGGTGACATTTGGGGTGAGATGAAACAAATTAAGGGCAAATTCTCTGTTTGCTGTTAATTTGTGGACCTCTGTTGGTTTCAGAAGGGATTATTCTATGATTATAGTCTGTCAATAAATCTGATAAGAAACGAGTCAAGCTCTCCATTTTCCATGCCCCTGTTTACAATTATAATCGGTCTCTTTATTTCCGTAGTGTTTTGCTTAGTGCACTGCAGTACTTCCAGCCTCAGCAAGATTAAAGGTAGTAAGAATCTTAACCTTACATTTCATTGCTCTTGTCAGTTCAAGTTAGCTACACAATGTCATTATGTTTTTATATAATACAGAAAAAACAAGTTGTACTTCTAATATTCCTTTTAACTAAATCCGTTCCTTTTCTAGGCAGCAGATTAATGTCTGTTCTCATGATATTTTATGATCCTGAACATCAAATATTCCCTGGTCACTGAATCAATTAGGATTCATTGACTCCTATTAACAGTTAACAGGGCACTGTGTTCTTCAAGCAGACATTAATAATAAGGCTTTGACTCTGTGAAACCACACTAGATAGCCAGGACATCATTTAAGTTACATGCAAGACCTCGTTTGCTGGAATCAAGAAACATGAGTACATTTATTTTCTTCAACATGTTGGTGCCAGCCAAAGTTCCCACAGCACAACTTTAAAATATGATGCCCTAGCTTCATCATTTTTACATAATCCCTTTTATTATTTAGTTGTGTTTCAGGCAGACAGAAAGACAATGTTTCTGATCACTGTCAGACACAAGACATGAGGAAATCCAGGCTCTGTAAGTATAGTAATGTATAGTAATATGGTAAAGCATAGTAATGTATATGTAATAGTATTTTTAGGATATATTCTCTAATATTAATGCAATATTCTCATTGCCAATTAAAATTGATACTCTAAGTGATAGTAGCGACATCTTCATTTAGAATTATATATATATCTGCACATACAGTTATACACCCTGTCATGAAAAGGCTCTGAACAATACTGCTTGTATACTTCAAAAACGAAAACCAACTTTGTACTGAACCATCCTTGAAATGTAATGCTAATAAAGGAAATTTTATGTTGTTCTACTCATAAAGTTTAAGAAGCAAATTAATTTGTCTCACTTGTGAGAACAGCATCACCAGCTCCAGTGGTTGTTAGCAGTGTAAAGCAAATAAGGTTGGCATCCCTGGACACACTGTGCTTCTCAGAAATAATTGCTCTCTTGAAAGAGTTAAGAACCTCTGCCCTTTCTAAATGTGGCACAGTAAAAACATTGCTCTCACTAACAAGTGTGGTTCAATAATTGGAAAGCAATTTTAAATTCTAATTCCAAGTAATTTGATTTGCAGGAAATGGCAGTTAATTACTCATGCAAATGCAAATGTGAGGTGTGGATGGACTAATGCACAATTCATGAAGCAGGGAGAGCACGAAGTTCAATGTGCCTCAGACAGCCTGAGAGATCTCTCATAATACTGAGTAGAACAATACTTTTTTTCTGCAAATCACTACCCACTGAAAGTAATTTTCACATAGAAGTTTAAATTAGAGGTGTAGTGCAACATAAGGAATAACTGCTCTAGGCAGTTTTAACTACTCTCTGCGGACTTGTGGCCAACATGGCCCTCTGTGACAGTCCCTTTCTCTCGTTCTGTGTTTCACAAGGCCTGCCCCTTTCTGCCATCCCAGTTTCATCTCCAGACCATGAAGAACTTCCAGCATGTCTGAAGGTATTGGTTTACAAAACCATAAAAAAGCTCACACACAAAGGGTCAAGTCAGACAAAATATGCTCTGTTTGAAAAGTCCTGCCTAAGGCAATGTTTTGACAAGGGAACCCAGCACCTTTTCCACGAGGAGAGGTTGATCCTACTGTGCTTAGCCAGGGCTTTCCCACTCCCTCTCCACAACACATTTGTAGCGTGCTTGCCCTTGCTCTGTCACACAAGGTTAGCAACGCTCCACTGGTACTGCAAGTACACTCACCCAACTATTTTTGGCTCTACTATGGCACAGATTCCAGTAGTAAATAATAGTTCTTGCTGTCTGCAGTCTGCTTATCCAACCCTAACCCTGAGAGCTGGGAAAATACAACTACACCCACAGCACATGCAGGGAGAGAGGCACAGAGAGGCTAAGCTGTGGCACAGCAGGGACTGAACACGCCCCTCCCATGTGAGCACCCAGCCTTTCTTACCTATCTATGCTTTAATACTTTTTCTTTCCCTGAGCACAGTGTGATGTGTCCTGTGTCCTGGCCAAGGGTGGGGCCAAGACAGCAGCAGGGTGCTGAGCTCCTGGAGACTGTCTCTTCAGCTCCAGGATGCATTGCAACATTCAGTCATGGCTGTGGTCCAAAGTGACAACAATTCCTAAAAAATCACCAGAAGCGATATGGGAAAAATAGCCTTGCCTTTGAACCAAGACAATTAGGAGGAATTGTAGTAGTGAAAAAAATTTGTGGTAAACTAGAGAAGCACAAGCTACTTGGGATGATCAGAATATGACAAGTAGGGCTTTTATAATGAGGTCTTTCTTGCTCTCCCTGGAGAACTGCAAAGGGATCCACAAATCTGAAGATATTGTTTTATATGACTGCCCTGATTTTCAAAAACATCTTACAAAGCATTAGAAGAAACCAAGCATCCATGGAAAGTCTTCGCCCAGTTAGGAAACCGAGTAACAACATTTTCTCAATGAAGAGTAAGCAACAGTCCAAGAGGGGTCTGTGCCGTTCAGTGTATCTAAGGAAAATTTAGAAAAGGGTGAAGTGAGAAAGCTTATCAAGAATACTAAGTTATTCAGGATAGTAAGGACTAGCACCAACTGTGAAAAATTGCAGAGGAATCATATACAACTGAGCAAGAAAATCCCTCAAAAGCTTTATAGCAGAACTGGCAAATGTTAGAGAAAGGCAGAAGAGAAGATCAAAGGTAGAGAAAACTGCTGTACAAGGAACAAATGAGTGAGGTAGGACACATCAGTCTGTGGAAGAGGTGACTTCGGGTATACAAAAAAAGTCTGCAAAAAGACGTTGTCTGCTTCTCTAACATTACCAGCAATAGGGGTCATAACTTCAAATGTTATTTTGAAGGAGCCAAAATAACAGCAGAAAGGGCAGCAGGAGCTCTTTGACAAAGGGCACTACAGATGGTACAAGTTTTTGTGGCTTCAAGGGAAGGCTGGACATATTCTCACAGAGGGCAACTGCCCTGGGACCACATCTAGCCATGAAGTCTCTGAGTTCAAAAATGTGAAGGCTGGGAGAATATCAAGTACCACACATACCTGTCTTGCTTAGACTCCTCCATAGGTCTTCACCTATGGATACTGTCAGAAATAGCGCTCTGGGCTGGGTGAACCTTGGGTCAGGGTTTGCATCACCAATGTTATATTCTAAAATAACTAAATTCTCTTTCTTATAAAAAAATTTCAACAACTTTTTTTATGGATTGACTCACTCTGGGCTTCTGTGTCAAATCTACCATTTTCCTTGGCTCCTTCCCAAACAATTTTCTAATTCTGTCTGAATTGCATATTTTTTTTTAAATTTCATACCAGAGACAAGCTTAACTACATCTCCCAGACTCACAAATAAGAGCACCAACACAAAAGAGCACAAACATAATTTTAATTTAACTTACAACTTCTAGGCTACTCTCCTGATGATTTCAAGGCTTGCATAAAGCTTTATTGCTACTGCCAAAATCCAGTTTAAATGAAAAAAGGCCTTGCAACCAGAATATCCCAGCATTGCAATATGCTGTCTTAAGTATGCAAAAATGCTTGAGAAAGAGCTGTGTGGCACATATGAGGACAAGGAAGATCTCTAAGACATCCGTGAGATGATTTGTGAAATATATTTCAGCCATTCTCTTTGTTTAAAGCTTGAAAAAAGAAAGAAATTCTTATTTTACACATGAATTACTTTGAGATCTGCGGGAAAAACTATTAGATCCTAGTAGAAGTCCAGTCATGATATAGTGCTGAGCAAAGCCTGTGTGTACTTAATGATTTTTTTCTCCACCAGATTGCTGCCTGGATTCTCAAGCAAATCAGTATGCCAGGCAGGGGGGAAAGCATACTGCAGCAAGAAAAGAGGGAAAGGAAAATAATGCTGTCATTTTCTATTCGCACATTTCTGATGCAAAAGGAGAGCTATCATAGAGGTTATCCCTTAAAGTGGAGCTCGCTTGGTATTTTTGGTTCCCTTCTCACAATCCTCACAAGGAAGATAAACAAAGCATCAGCAGACAGAGCTTCTGCAGGAGGAGCTGTAACTGGAGGACATCTTGTTCCTGTTCAGCAGCAGCATCCTACCTTCTTGCCCTGAAGAAAGCCAAACAAACCCCCAAAAAATCCCAAAACCCCCAAACAAAACAAAACAAAAAACCCCCAACAACCACAAAAAAAGAGACCTAAAACCAAAAAAATCCTGATGTAGTTACATGTCCTGATTGTGGCACCAGATAATCCCCTGTGTAACCAGCTGACCAGTGGCAGCCATGGGGCCAGCACAGTGCAGGCAGTGTCCAAGGAGCATCACACCGAGCTGCAGTGCCCAGGCCTTCCTGGGTGCCTACTGCATAGTCCCAGTTGGGCCTTCCCAGTCCCACCTGCTCTGCTCTAACAGCCCAGTTTCTTCCTGACATCTTACTTTATTAGCAGAATCAGGGAAGGGGCTGAGGAGGGCTTAAGTAATGTTTTGCGCTCTTGAGTGTTGAACTACACGTGAAAATTGTTCATGTAAATGCACAGAGATTCATTCCCTCTCTCCCTTCCTTCACCCAGTACCAAGTTGTTCCATTCCTAACAAGATTAATGGAGCTGGTTTCCTGGTGATTAATGTTCTACATCCCATGCACCCTCCTGATCTCAGCACACCACCTCCAGCCTGTGGTCCCCCACCACAGCGGCCCTCTGGAACCACCCCAAACACCTCTGGCTCTCTCCACATCGCCCCACCTTGTCCTGCTTCCTGCTGGCTGCTGAACTGAGGACAGCACCTGCTGCAAGGGGTTTGAGTCCCATGGAGAAGCTGCATGGAGAAGTTTCTATCCTCCTGCAGAGCCTCTTTGCTCCTCCCTTCTGACTAACCACCTTCACAGAACCTGGAACAACTCTATGTCTTTTGAGATCCCATGCTTCCATCAGATCTCCCATGACCGGTGGGTTTAAAAACTGCACCTGGGGGAGGAGGGATAGGCAGCTTAGAAAAACAGTGTAGCTGCTCAAGCTACATTTCCTTTGGGAAGTTTGACTAATCTTTCTGCATTCTAGGTCTGGAATTTTCATTCAGCTATTCATCCAATATTTAGCACTCTGTGAATTTTTTAAGGCTATTAGTCCACAAACTTGAACACTTTCTGCTTCTGTGCTGTTTGAATATACTCTGACTGCTGAGTTCAAACAAGGTGAGATTTTGGTGAGTGAGATGAAACAGTAATTCTCCCTGTTTTCCCATTTATTTCCCTTTTTAAAATCCCTGTAAAAATAGAATTCCCTCAAGGAGGCTTCAAAAAGTACTTGAAGTCCTTTATTATGAATTGAAAGGATCCACAGGAAAAAAAAAAAGAAAGAAAGAAGACACTTTTCATTTAAAAAATGGCACTTCTAGAAACGTTCATGCAAGGCTGTAAGCAATCAAGCAACATGCCCTGAGGGCCATGATTGCACTGCACCTAACTTCAGCTGAAGCTACTTCACTGGGGTATTTGATTTACTCTAATGACTACTACTTAGCTCAAGTTCTCTTAGTGGAAGTCCCAGGTAATTGGGGACACATTTATCTGGAGCCGATGGACTGTGTAATGTTTAACCAAGTATTAAGCAAGTGAGGAAGTTTAATCTCTTTTTGATTGATAAAGGAAGCGAAGATTCACAAAATAAGCACAGGGAGAACACACTGAATTTCACTTTTACTCTTAGAATTTTCTTAACTCATTTATTTCACTTTTACTCTCATATTTTTTTAAACTCATTTACATTATTTTCATGACCTTCAGGCTTACTCTGTAGGAGTAAGCCTGAAGTATAGGAGGTCAGATTACATGCTCACATCAAACCCATTGAAACTGAAGTCTGCATAATCCCAGAAGACATGATTCTTCCAGCACCCAGGCAGTGATGGGAAGGATCTGCATGCATTTGCAACTCCGAGATTAGGCTGGAATGCCTACACTTCAACATGAAATGGAGAGCACCTGTCACCTTCACTGGAATCCAAGGGTTGGTTTTAAAACATCCAGAGTCCAGGTCAGTGCTTACATTCCATAAACCTCAGTTGTGACTAGGCAGATAACTGCCTCTTAAACCTCAAAAGTTCTGTCTATATCCTAAGGAAACTGTTTTGTAAACTAGGCTAGATCAAAGACAGAAGCAGGGAAAGAGCCTTGAAATAGGGGTAATAAGAGTCAAACCAGGCTGAGGTATAAACACATAATCTAATCACTGTAGCAGTATGTACAACCAGTAACCAAGGGGGAAAACAACAACAGCAATGGGACCTTTTTCCAGATTCACAAGTACTCAGAACATCATTGTGCTTTAAAGGCACAGCTTGCTTCAGCCCAGTTCAATCCCTCTCCACTGGAATTGCTCCCTTCTTGTGCCACAGGCATCTCCAGCGGAGCAGAGTCCACGACCATTCCTACTGGCTGTGGGCAGGCAGCAGAGCCTGTGCCAACCTCCACAGCCCAGCCTGCATCAGGAAGATAGGCAGCACCACTGACTTGGTGTGGAAACAGAGAACACAACCTGTGGTATTCAAGAAAGCCAGAAAGTTTACTGTGAAATAGAGAAGACTTGATGCATCATTTTCAGAGAGCACTTGTCTGTGCTATTGCAGGAAATGCCAATGCCCCAAGAGCTACAGGCATAGATAAGAAAGGTGTTCAAAAGGCAGAATAACCCTATTTCTAGACATTTAAGAGTTACCTTAAATTAATGATAGTCCTGCTGTCTTCCTCAGCTGGGGAAAAGAAAAAGAAAAAAAAGAGAGAAAAAAGTCTTAACAAAGTAACCATTAATATGCTGTGCGTTGCCTCTGGAAAAGGCAATTGTAAATGCAGTGTTTGTAATGAGCCAGTCTGAGCTGAGACCATTTAGCAGCACTGAAGAGAGCTTTACCCAAGCATACAGGCATGTAGGATGGGTTTGCTCCTGCCAAGAGATCTGTACAGGTCTCTCCCATAAGTTACAATTTACATGCTCCTGAGTAATCACACTTATATGAGGGGTTTTGTTGGAATGAGCAAGGAAATGAAGTGACATGTTGATGCTGTGGAAAAATCATGTGGACACTGAGGGAACATGTCATTTTATGTTTGTCTACAGACAGAAGATGTGAAACATAATCCACAGGAGATGTTCACATTACACTGGAGGTTCTCAAGATGTGAATAGCTGATAAGCTGATAAACAACATATGTGTTAAGGTAAGATAAGGCGGGCAAATCTGGAGTAGTTGCCAACATCTGAGTCCAGCCAGGACACACAAAATGAAGGAAAAACTGCACTGATTCAAAACATGTATTTCCTTCTGTATCCGCAGTAATTATGAGCACTGAGGCAAATCTCCACAAGATGATTATAATCAAGGCCTTTGAGGGTCAATGAGATACCTGCAGAACTAAACATCAATATTAAATTCGACGTTCAGAGCTGCCACCTATCTGATGAGAAGGGAGGTCAGCAAAAATATTTTTTAATCTTTTCTAATGATTTATTTTTCATCCTGGCTTCAGCTTTTCCTTATCCCTCTATAAGTGTGCATACATGGATGCATATATACCAACCTTGCTTTCCTCCAGCACTTCTCTTCAGCTTCTCTTCTGCTTACAGACCATTTTTCTTTCTATTTCTGCTTTCCAACTTCTTTCCTTCTTTGTTCCAGTTTTCTCCCTTGACTGATTATTCTTCCTTTCTGTCCACTCACTGTGTTTTTCTCTCATAGACTAGAATTCTAATTTGCTCTCTTTTTAACTTCCTAACGTTTCCTGCCTTAATGTTTCCACCTCCCACACCCTGTATCACACACAGAGCACCACAGGAACAGCTTTCATCCCCATGGGCTCCCTCTTGATAAAAGCTTGCAAGGTTTGGACTGACTCGATTTACAATGTGTCTTTCAGATGCAAGTGAGAGGGACTTATTCCTTAAAAATAAAAATAAAAAAAATCCCTTGTTCCTTCATTGTCCTTAGCCTTATCATCCATCAGAGCAGTCAGTCCTTTATAAAACAAGCTGCCATGAGGGGACTCTGTTGGCAGGGAACCTGCTCTGGCTGGGAAGCTGCCAAAGGCTTTAAAAGCACTGACAAACATCACGAAAGAGAGGAGAGAGAAAAGGAAGCCATAGCCAGTGTCTCAGAGGCAGGTTAGTATTACAAAAGGGAAAAAAGGCACTGAGATGTTTCCGTGTTAGTGTCCCTAGTGCAAAGCCACCACATTTTAGAAAAAGAGTGATTTAGAAATTATTGCTTTTCTCAGCAGTTACCAGTCCAGAGCTAACACTGCTCCTCTCCCCAACTTCTAGCTTCAAATACAACCAGCAGCTGTTCTTCAAACGTTGACAGAGCAATATCTTGTCATCAACCAAATTCTCCCCACTTGGAAAACCTCCTGTTTAACGAGTGTTTGCAAAAACAGATGTAAAGAGTTTCCCAGACGTAACAACTATTTATTTTCCTATAATTCCTTTTATACAAAATTCTACTTGAGTGTCCATCTGATGTGCCACATCAGATGAGATCTAGGCAGAAAGTGAGAAAAGCAAGTTAAAGAGGTGATGCTTGTATGCAAGTACTACAAATCGTTCAAAGCCTCTTAATTACATTTGCTTGTGGCCTGCAAATGTACATCTGTTCCCACAGTTACTTTTGCAATCCATGTTTCTCCTTTCTTTTCAGCAGTTTGTTCTGTCCATTCATAGTGTCTTGGCTTCACTAGGCTCTAAACGATTTGGCATTCACTCCCCAGCACCTGGCAAACTGGGACCCCAGCACTGACAAAAGCCTGGTGTGCTCTAACTGCATAGATAACTGCTTAAACAAAGTGATATTTATTAATGAAAAGGATGTATCTAAAAGCCGGAACCTGAAAGCAGAACAGTATTTAACCTCACAACCATTTTTTCCCTTCCCTTTATTAGTGTAAAGAAAGAGGTTTGAGTGAAGCACATTTTCAGGCTGCACTCCGGGAATTTTCTGTGCTCTTTACCCCAGCATCACAGAATCAGTGTGAAGTGCTCATCAGTCAAAATGGTCTGCTCATTACTACTAGCAGTATTGAGTCACTGCCCCAAAAGAAGGGATTACAGAGGAAGGGAAACTGGAGACACTGCAAAGAAAACTCACAGTATTTGGGATTTTCACTGCTCAGGAGGCTGGTTTGAACAAGCCCAGCACCCACAGAGACTACCCAAAGGGCTGTAAGACTGATCTGGCTTTAAGTAGGAGAAACCTAAGTGGTGATTTGGAAAGCATCAGGGTCCACTTTTATCTCTACAAGTAAACTCAGGAGTCCTCCACAGACATGCAAAAGAGACCAAGAGAAAGGTCCAGGCCTTTTGCTTCCTCAGGAGTTCACACACACACAGTAGCACCGTGTCACACAGGTGCAAAGCCCTGAAAGAGAGCACTAACTGGAGGGGAGCATCTCAGGTAGGGACTTCTGGATTTGCCTCGTGTCTCGTTAACAGGATGTTCCTGCTAAATACAGACATAAAGATGGTCTGTCAGTACATCAACATTCATGTGTCCCATTCTAGCAGTGCTGAATATTTTCCCTTTCAGATCTAAAGGATAGAAGTCAGGACTCAGTATGTCACCTCTGTCAGGTCTTCCTGTGGTTCCAGAGCCTCTGGCCAAAGCCAATGTCATGAGTTGCAGAAGCTGAGTACTGAGTAGATGTCCTCAGGGCAATTGAATCCCAAACCTGGCAATTTCATTCAGCTCGTTGTGCTAGAACAGGCTTTCTGTCCTTTTATAAAATATGCTGAGCCTTTTTAAATCTCTTCTAATGCAAGTTTCTGAACAAATAATTCATGCCACTCTCTAACAACTTTTCCTTTCTACAAAGACTAACATCCACATTGATTTGTATAATATTTAGACTATTTTTTCTTTCAGATTTAGTCTGTATTTAAAACAGATCATTGTGTTTCTACATATTTAATGAATATGACTCATAAAACCTGTTTCAACTGGGATTTTTTTTTTTTTGTTATTCTCATGTGATTTTGATGCTGTTATTTTTGGCTACCAAACAAGACTATTTTGGTGAGGAAAGGGACTCTGAATCTTATGGACCTCACAAACGTTTTAGAGAAAATATAGTGCTCATTCAGGTATACATGAATAATTCATAATGCAGCCTCGTTTTTAGCACCATAAATTAAACCTATTAATTTGCAAATCCATTTTTGAATTATTCATTTTTTTCTAATTGCAAAAAAACCTTAAATAAAATAGGGAAGCACTGCAGTGCTAGGAATTGTTAGA
>WAAG01029287.1:7142-57643 GCA_013390105.1 Tichodroma muraria
ACCGCCCCCTCCGCGCGCCGCCCGGGAGCGCGCCCGGCGGGGCCGCGGCCCCTCTGAGGGGACGGAACGGGGAAGGGAGCAGAGCGCGGAACATCCATGGGGCAGCAGCGGGCAGCGGGGTCTGCTCCCAGGCTGGGCTGGCTGCCTGCCTGCAGTCTTCTCCTTCCGCCGTGAGCGGTATCACGGAATCACTTCGGTAGGAGAACCGAAGATCGTCGAGTCCGATCTGCGACTGTGTCAGCGGAGTGCCACGTCCCGTCTTTGCTTAAACAGCTCACGTTCAGTAAGCCAGGTGTGCCTTCAGGCAGGACAGACTAAGAACGGAAAGGAAGAGTAAAGTGCCAACAACCAAGATCTTGGCTAAAGCTCGGGAGGCACGGCACGGAAGCCGTGCTGCTGGACAAAGCGCCGAAGGACTCCGAGGAGGCGGTGCTGAAAACCTCCTCCTCAGCGGCAGCTCTGTATCCCACCCTCACTTGCTCCTATCCCCTTTGGGATAATCAAAGCCCTTCTGCATTTTTTCTACCCTTCCATGAATAGTTTAGATGAAGCCTATTTTCCTCCAGCTAATTCCTTACCTCCCCACAGCTGATCTCTTTTCATATTAGCAATGAATATATGTTCCCTTTGTGTCCGACACAGCTACAGAAGAGAGGCAGCAGTGTAAGAGCAGCGGAGGAAAGACAAACATACCACTCAAATACTTAAAAAAATATTTTTTAACAACTACAATTGAATTAGGCTTTTAATTTATCAGTTTTGTCCCGTTTTAGGTTGGTTATATTGCCAGAAATATATTTGATTGGAAAAACAATCAGGTTTTCTTCTCAGCAGAGACACAAGGCACCTGCTTTGTACAACACCTCCAAGAGAAAAAATAATAGCAGAAACCTTGCTCTGGAGTTTGCAGATGAGTCCAGTCTTTCAGTTTTACAAAGAAAAGCTCCGATTTACTTCACAGGTGTTAAAAAGGCTCAGGAAGAGACAGCTGTCAGTGCTATTTCCCACTGTAAGGTGAGAAATAGCTCATTTCCATATTAACTCAGATTGGCATTTTAGAAGTTTATTCTCAGTTTGGGTGACATTTCAGCTCTCATTTTAGTAGAATAAATGAAAATATGTAAACTTGGTAAATTTGTAGTTTGTGTTAAAAAGAGAAAGAGTAGATGAACTCTTGTGAGATGCTACTCCCTGCCTCGTTTGTGGTATAGTATCATTTCCATAAGGATTTTAAACATCCATGGAGGTGCTAGTTTTGCTGGGAAGTGGGAGATGTTGATGCCTATAGACTGCATTTCACTGTGTGGTTGCAGATAGCAGAGCAATAATGGGAAACTTTGAAGCAGAACCTGGACATGCCTGGAAATAAATCAAAGTAAATTGCAAGTTATCAGGACTCTGGGAATCACATACAGATGTTCTAGCTCATTTTAGTTTGCGTTTGTGAAGATCTGGGAATTTTCACACCGTGTTACCCCTTTTCACCTGGGAGATGGAAACTGCCAAATGGCAAAAAGCCTGTAGGACAATGGATGGCAAAGGGAAATAGCCCTTTCCACCTACAGAGCACCAGAATTTATCTTCAAGCTGCCATGAAGTGAAAACAACCTCTTTTAGCTAAACTGGCCCAAACCTTTCAACTCTCCCGCCAAATACAGGGTTAGTAATTTGTTGATAACAGTATTTTTCACCCAAAGCTGTTCAATCCCAGTCGTGCTTGCTGCTGTTGAAATGCCTCAGGTTGAAACACAAAATTCAGACTAGCTAATGAATTACAGGTTTAACCCATGAGAATCCCAGCACTGCACACTTTGTCTGGATATGCAGCTTGATATCCACAACTCTCAAAGCCACAAGCTCAGCAAACCCAAGGCAAGTTCACACATATGTTACCTACTCTTGCTGCCTTCTCTGCCAAGGGGCCAGGAAGATGCACCACAGTTTGAGAGAGCTGCCAGTTCCTCACCTGGGTTCAAAGGACACAGCTCAGAAGCAGAGCAGTGCCTGAGGCAGCTGAAGCCCACAGGTCCCAGGAGGGGATGGGGTTAGTGACCATCAGGGGCTTCTCCGTGGGATCCTCTGCCAGGATGAAAGCATGGTTTGTTCTTGCCACCAAGCTGGCAGTATAAACAGCAGAAGCATTGAAGCCTGTTTTCTGAGGGATGCACTCATGCAAGCTGGTGCAGTATCTGATGTCTAAGAAGGTGCAAGCCCAGGAATATTTCTCCACAGCAAAGCCAGCCCCAGCAGCTGTTCCCCACGGGAATCTCTGTGCCCATCCAGGCTGAGGATGCTCCTGTTTCCCTCTCTCCCCTCAGGGAAGGGATTAGTGGTCTTTGCTCTCCACTAGCTGCCCACCTATTTCCACAACACCTCAAAACCTTTTATCCCTGAACAGGTCAGGACTCAAGTCTGTACAACTCATGTTAATCTCCACTTGAACAGAAGTAAAGGGTAGACTGTGGGAGTAGTTCAAGCCCAAGCAACCATATTCAGACTCTCAACATCTAGAATTGTATCAGTTCAGGGGAAATCATATCAAACTTCTATAGAGTATTTTCAAATTGAATTCATTGTGGTTTTTAATTCCCATTCATTGCTTTTTGTTCCACCTTTTTCTGCTGGGTTAAAGAGCTCTTACACAAAACAGCAACTTCTTACTGTGGGAGCAGATGTCTGTCCTCAAAGAAAGGTGTATATACTTGAGTTGTTGTTTTTCTGTCCCTTTTGTTCTCTGAAAGATAACCCAGCTGCACAACACACTTAACCAGAGGGCAAATCTTGTTTCAGTCTGGTCTGTTATAAAGAAGGAGGGGAAAATAAAATAAAAAATAAAAAGTCNGCTTATTTCTCAACAAATCTGACACTTCACAGACAAGTGCCTGTGGTGTCAGGGAATGGGTTGATTTTTG
This sequence comes from Tichodroma muraria, assembly GCA_013390105.1. Taxonomy (NCBI): domain Eukaryota; kingdom Metazoa; phylum Chordata; class Aves; order Passeriformes; family Sittidae; genus Tichodroma; species Tichodroma muraria. The sequence goes on from WAAG01029287.1 coordinate 10,055, forward strand.
GCTATCACAAGTCCTGCTGATGCCAGCAGCCGAGCTGTCACCCAGGGCTGTCCCGCTGTTTCTCTTGCCTCAGAAGGTCACCCTGCTCAAACTAATGCCACAAAGTACATACTAGGCAGATTTTCAGTGTTCCTCGGGGTTCACAGCTCTTGTTTTACGCCAGAGGAAAAACACATGAACTAAAAGATTTCTCGTGATCACACCTAGGAGCTGGTTCACTCGCCTTCGCTGCTCTCTTCCCACTCCAGCAATGTCCTCAATAGAAAGCAGCTGCCGTAGAAGTGTAGACTTACCACTCTTTATTGAAAAACGCACTACATATGAAACAAAGCACTTTAAACCTTCGGAGAATAGATTTGCAGCTCCACACACGAGAAAACCCCCGCATTACTTGGGGAGGGCTCGCAGACCCAAAGCTGCCGGCCGGAGGGCTGAGGCACCTTCCAGCCGTCCCCGAGCAGCCGGGGCTGCCGCCGCNCTTTTGGTTTTTATGTTGTTGTTTTTAATAGAAGGCATGGTATTTCTGGGAAATGTTTATGCTCATATTTCAGGGGTAAGTCCAGTGTAAAGTGAAGAAGAAAGCACCTCCTCAAATAGTATAATTAACTTATTAACTACAATAAGTTGTTCTTCCACATGACTTTTCCTTTTATTTTTTAATAGCTTTTCAAGTGCATGGCTGCTTTTTACCCATGCAGCATGCAGCAGAGAAGAGAAGGAGCCATCTGTGTTGGCTTTTAGGCAAAATAAGAAGTAATTACAAAGCTAGTTTTGATTTAGCAGTGTTACAAATGGATCACAGTACTCTGGCCTATGTTTTACTGCTGAAATTGTTTCAAGTCTTGACTAGAATTATTCTGCTCTTATCTGCCCACAGCCAAGCACCTAAATCTATATTTAAGCACCTGCAATCTATTCTGATTTTCAGGATACACAGCATGTACTGTTCCCTCTGCTGTTAAAGGAATCTGTACAGGCTCAGTTTCTCTGAAAATTTAGGCAGTTAAACCCAGAGAGAGGCTTATGCAATCACATTTGCCAGGATCAAGCTTCTGTGTCATTCCTTTGTTGTGAATGTCCCTTCTTCACCTCCACCCCCTAAAAAAAACAGAAAAAAAGAGAGAAAGCACTGTTCCTTGCAGGAAAGCTTATGGTTCACATGTAGTGTATCAGGAGCGTGGGATATCTCTACCCCTAGAGACCGTGTTTCAGCGTTCCATCTGGCAAAGCTCTTCACATCAGGGGACAGGGAAAAATTCTCAAAATGGGCACTAAAATTTCCATGTGGATGTGAATGCCAGGCTGAAACCTGCTTCTCCTGTAGCCAAATCCATGAGGAGTACTCACAGCTTCATACAGTGGCACCCCACTGCTCCCTGGGACAGAGATCCTGAACTGACTTTAACGGAGAGTAACATGGGACCTGGAAAACATGTGGCCTTCTGGAGAGCAACAAACCAAACCTTCTGGACACAAGCAGCAAAATAGTTGTGTCCACTGTACAAGCTGGTCATTAGATGCTGTTACTGTGCAGCCTGAACTGCCCCATCTACCCTCAGCAGCTTTTCAGCAGCAGTAGTGACTTCTGCCAGTCAAGACTGCATTTCGTCCTCAACAGTTCCTCACTGGACAAAAGGGACTGAGATCTGGTGATCTTATGTGTGGTGTTTTGATGATATATTCCTATTAGAATGAGCAGGGCTAAGCTGTCTCATGCCCTTGGGTTCCCTGGGGTATTGCCCAGATGAGTAACAACCTCTTTGGCCAAATTTTTTGGATGCTGCAGTTTTATCCCGTGACACTGTACATGCCTCATCTCTCTGAGGTGTCCAGAGGTTTAGGCAGTATTTGTATACAGATAAAAGTCTCAGGGCTGGAGATGACCAACAGTCCAGAAAGTCCATTTGATAAGTGAGGGCTGATAACTTCATCCTACCCAAGTGGGTTCCTCAGATGTGAAACATGCTGCTGTACAAGCGATCAGCTCCAAAAAGGGAGGCTCTCAGAGTCTTCTTTTTCACGCTTGTGCAGGAGAAGGAGCTTCTTTAATCCTTCTATTGCTATGAGCTTGTTACAAGATAGTGTAATATAAAAGTGTCTGTGAGTTTTAATGAATTTGTAAGTCACAGCACAAAAAGGGTGTCTTGGGGAGAAGATTGTTGTCACTGCTGAAAACAGAAGTGGGAAGATGATTTTCCCTCTGAGTGGTGACATTTTCAAATGCAGTATCCCAGTTTCGTCTCATGTTCCTGACCTATTTAGGTATTTATTTTTGCAACAGAGAGCAGTAATACCCAGTAGATTGCTGCTGGAGGATTACCCAAATGATCAAATTACCCAAAAGTGAAGCTTCTCCTTCTAACACAGGCTGAAGAGTTGTACAAGTTGAAGAACCCTAAAAATGTGGATCCTCTCTCATCATCATTATTGTTCCTGGCAGCAGATTGTTAAACGCATTCCACCACTTATCCAGCAGACAGCACCTGGACCCAGCTGTTCTGTAAGAAAAGCCCTACAGTCCAGGATTCCAGGATTCCTACAAAGTCCCAAGATTCCTTCAAATTTTCCACAAAACACATGATCCACATAACACCCTGCCCTGTGGGTCTCAGTAGCAGATGTTATCACCTGGAATCCCCAATGGATAAATGTAAGGTGCCTCATCAGAGATGAATGGATTGTGTTCCACTGAAACTTTCAAGAAATTTGCAGGCAGACCACGGTTTTGTTTCCCTCACGGCCATCTCTACAGCAAGAAATTCTCTTGTTTGAAGGACCTCATGGTGCTCTGTTCTCCATGCAGACATGGCATTTCAGGGTTCCTTACAACAGGGACCTGAATGCTGCACTCTTGCTTCGGGGTTTTCCTGACATTTATGAATCGTTTGTCCTTCCCTGATCTGCATGAGGGAACCTGGCCAACCAGGCTGTGTTAGCAAAGCCATCACTCCCCAGAAAGCAAAAGTTGCACACATTCAAGAGAAGCACTCTTGTTGCTAGTTGTGAAAGTCTTTTGAGTCATGTTAGCTCAGTTCCAAGAGAGTGAACAAGGAATTATCAGTGTAGTAAGTGGAATTAACCTTACCAAGTGTTATTAACCCATCTCATCTCTTTCTGATCCTGAGTGAATTCATGGTCATCTTCCAGCATGGACAGATTTTGAACCTTTGGAAACAACAGATTCTAATTGTCTCCTTTTTCGCTCTTCCCTGGACTTCTCTTATATTTGACAAACTTTTACCAGGAGAGGAATATTTCAGCCCAGATCATGTTATGGTTATTGTGAGCATTTATCCAAGACTGTCCAGCCTTAGCTTGGGTGGGTTTAAACTCAGGAGCCACCACTGAGACCAGCAAACCCTCCACCACCATCGCATGTCCTGCTAGGGTAGGTCAGCCTTGGTGCCTGCCTATGCCTGGCCAAAGGCAGTTTGTTTCACTGGCTGAGCCCAAGCCCTCTCCATGCCACATCCCTGCAGTAATGGGGATTATGTTCCAAAAAGCACAGCCATTATGTTCCAAAAAGCCCATTTTCTCCCATCCAAAGCTATTCCTAAATTCCCCAATGTCTGCAGATATTGCCTAGCACAGTCTGTCCCATGACAGCCTCTACCTGACCTGGTGACCAGCACCACAGCCTTTTGTTCAGTTCCAAAGGAAATGTTGGCTGCAGAGATGAAAAACAAAATCCTGGCAGTAGCACATCTGCCCTTCATCACAAGAACCAAGGAATTCTGCATGGGGACAGATGAGTCCACAGCACCTGGCAGGCAGCTGAGCAGATGAGTCATTTGAGGAGCTGGGGCTACAAGTAATATGTACATATTTAATGTTTCCCAGGATTCCTGTCTGCTTTCAAATTGCTGAGGGATGTTTGTTGAGGCTCTGGGGATGTTGGAGCTTCACAGGCACACTTGAGATTCCTGAAAGGAGCAGTTTGACTCAGATACTTATCTCAGCACTTTCTGCTTCATAAACATCTTAGGCCCTAAAGTCTCCAGGCTGGGAGGCACTCAGATGGATGAGAACCTGGGGAATAGCTCAGTGTCTTGGAGAGAAACAAAAAGACCTCTCTGGCAGTGAATGATCTCCCTGCCTCCTTTCTAAACTGCTTCCAGAGTTACTGAACAGTTGTCACAGCACAATCATGAGCTTTATTTCCTTGGGTAAACCAGATTAAAAAGGAAGAGAAATGAAAAAAAACACAATAAGACCTTTGAAATTCTTTGCAAATTGGTGCTTGAGATGAGGCTGTGAGTTAATCTTTCAAAAATAGTGCTTTCTGTTCCACAGGAATCTATAGGAACTCCATGTGTGGAGGAGATAAACAGGAAGCACTCCCAAAGCAGCAGGGTTGAAATCCTCAGGCATGGGTTTGAAGTACACTTCCCTTTTTCAATTCATAGTGAATAAATTACTAGGTGGAACTCATTGCCTCAGGACTATGGGGAAAGACAAAAATAAAAGCAGGCTTCTGTGCTTCATTTATTTATGAAAATTATTTACACCATGTCTTGTCTAACCAAGGAAGGTTAACACTTTCTCTGGGTAGCTGTTCGCTGACTGCACCATTCCCTTTGATTTTGTTTTCCACTGTCTAAGTTGAACCTCCCAAGCTGCAAATTGTTGCTCTTGGTCACCATCTCACCATCTTCTACTGCTGAGAAGAGCTGGACTTTGTCATCCTTGTACCTCAGCTGGAAGTAGCTATCAGCTGCTATCAGTTCATGCCTTAGACCCCACTGTTGAAACAGCTTCTCCGTAATTCCCAACCTTCCCAGTTCCCAGAGGGTGCTGTGCATTGAGTCCAGCCAGGCTTCACTCCTCGGGAAAGTAGAAGCTTCTTGACAGAGCTGTTGTCGACTCGTGCCTCTGCTCCACAAACAATTTGTGCCTGCGGTTCTGATTCATGTGAAGAGGCAGGAACACGGATTAACACGGATTCCAGGACCTAGACACCTTTGCAAAAAATAGTGAGTAAAGCTCACCACCATGAATTGCTGGGAAAATGCCTTCAGGGGAATTGTGGTGCAAAGCCTGCAGGGGGAGGATGCTGGCCAGAACACTGGCCTCTGTTAAGCCACTCTCCAAGATGCAAGCTGAGGTCTCAGCGTGGCATTGAGAACCATCAGTGCTGCAGCTCTCAGGGGAAAACCACTCTTCAACTTACCCTTGTTCATTAGGCTTGTTTAATACAGATGAATCAGGGAAGAATGAAGTACACCAGGTTTATTAATGTTTCTCTAATTAGTAACAGAACAAATATGTTTGGACTTTGACTTATTATTTTACACAGAGAATATTGGAATGATGTATCAGGTGGTTTTGTGTTCATTTTTCTCTGTTTTATTTCCATGTAAAAGTATACATCTGGTACACAAGATTAAAAAAATAGATTTTCACAACAAACTAAGTGCTTTGAGCACTAAAAATTCACTTGTGCACTTTAATGTTGGCCTAAACATTTACATTTTCTATCCACGTCCCCCCCCACCCCAAAAGTGGGCAAACCCCAGACTATAAATATTATCTGTGTCAGATATAGAAAACTTGCCCAGAAAAAGAGCAGGAAACACAAACATAACAATTCTGTGGCTCAGACAAATTGATTTTCACTCCCCCAAAACAATAGAAAAGGAAAAATAAAAATAGTTTTGTCAAAATTAAAATGTCACAGGGAACACAACACTAATTATCAGGCACTGCAAGCAGAAGGGGAGGAAATTGTGAGACATGATACCTTTCAGGGGAGTAAAGGCACAGACCAGGCAGCAATAGTATGCTTGCAGATGGTCTAAAAGGTTTAAGAATCACAGAATAATATTGGGTTGGAAGGGGACCTTGAGAACAGAGTAGAGATGACTCTTCTTCACCTGCTGTAAGGTTGGGTAATGGAAAACAAACAGTTTCTACAACCAGCATTCGCCCATCTTGAGCCAAGACAACACATCAGGAAATGCTGACATGTTGGAAATGTTGTTTTCTTGCAAGAGTTTCTTTTCAACTATTTTTGAGACTTTCTCAGGTAGACTCTGCTGATCACACTGAATAGTGACTTAGTTCACCTCCTCGGTCATGGGGCCACTTGCCATTAGTCCAAGGAGTATTGGATGCATCTTAGAACATCATCAAGTCCCCTGTTCCAAATGTGAAAAATCCCTTGAAGGGAAAAATGGTCCCTTTGGTAAAGCATGAATTAGGGCAGAAGGAGACATTCATAATTCATGGTTTAAAACAGCACATCAACAACCAACCATGTGAAGGCAGTGGGATGAAATGCCACCAGCTTTGCAAGGCTGATCTCAGGGTTACCACAAACCCACTGCCTGTGGGAAAGGTAACAAGCATTACCTGGTAGCCAAGGTCACACCTGCTCACAGGGCAGGAATTACTGATGAAATATTTGGAGATCAATATAGCCAAGGACAAAACAAGAGGGAAAGTCACTGAAAATTTGATGTCAGACATGGGACTGAGTCTTAGAAATCAGTGTGCGCAAAAGCAAACCAGACTTGCCTCGCTTTCCAGAAAGTCAGTGGCTTTCCAAAACAGAACCATACAACAGAGACTGGGGTCTTTTAAAAGAAAAAATCTGTCCAGAGGTTCTTGGAAAACTTAGGATTCAGCCCAGGCCTGAAGAGGATCTTCTGCAGTGTTCATAGGCCAGTGAGTTGGAACGCCCAGACCAAGTCCCAGGGAGGAGGTCTCCCACCACAGGGTATCTGTCCCACCAGACTTTGAGTGAGCCAGCTGAGTTCATCTGCCAGAAGACTTCAGTGGCAAATTCGTTCTGTCATTTCTTTCTGCATTGAAGGGGGAGAGAAAGAAAGAAACAGTAAGCGCAAAAGACAGGTTTGAGTAGCGTGATGTGTCAGGCAGTTTGGGAGGTGTTCAAAACCAACCCAGGGAAGCAACCGTGGGAGTCTTGGGGAGCCTTCTGCTATTTCCCATGACAGCCCTCCTGGGAACTCAGCTGCCTCAGCAGCTCTGTCCTGGCACTCTCCCCAGCCTCTGTGGCACAAGGTTATTTTGGCTCTGCCCTAGCCTTGAGAGCAGTCCAAGGAAAGAGCTTTGGCTGAGAAGTTGAAAGATGAAGGTCCTGCTCCTGGCTCAGCTGCCAAGCAGCCAGACAAGGTGATGCCACTCTCAGAGCCTCTCTTTGCAGCTGCCTTGGGAGATGGGACATGGAGCTGCTCCCAGTTCTCACTGACCACAAGCTCACCTAGAGGACCTGTGGTTACAGCAAGGGATCCCACAGTCACACTGCAATGCAATGAGTGCTCATAACAGGGGCCACAGGAAACCTCCAGTGAGACCACGCTCTGTTAGGATTACAGACTGTTTCCTTTAGCCAAAATGGCATCATGCCAGCTACATTAGGAAGGTGTCCAGCTTTCAGATGGTGGAAGATGTTATTTGTCCTTAAAAAGCTCAACTAGCATCTTGTAAATCCTGCAGTGAGAAAAACGTGATTCTGGCTCACCAGGTTCATGGCATGTGAATCTGCGTGCCCACAGGTCCCCTCATGCAACCCAGAGGAAGGTTTGCACATTAAAAGTACTCCCAAAATAGATTGGAAGTAGGACTGGTCTGTGGAGAAGGAAGAATGCAACTCTGAAAAAAGAACTAGGAAAGTAGGATGAGCCTTGAGTAACCCTATAAGAGGCCCTTTAGTTATATAACCAAGGGAGACAGAATCAGCAAACTATCTTCAGTGCTGAGAACTTTGTTTTTCAAATCCATCAGGGACAGTGGCAAAGAGAGGGTTTTCCTGTAGGAGCAACATGCTCCTAAACAGGAAAAACATCATCTGAGTGCAGAACTTGACCATCAAATGAAAAGTTGATGCTCTGCCACAAAATCACATTGCAAACAGGAAATGCTTGTAAACATCTTTGTAAAGAAAAGAAGAGGGTGAGAGAACCGTGCACATCTTCTTGCAACAGCATTGTGCCCACCCCACTAGCACAACAACAGGCACAAAAGCAGCCATGGACAGGAGGGACTGCAGTGACCAGTGGGCTGGTTAGTCACCAGTGAGCTCTTCAGGCCAGCCCCAAATGTCCAAGGCATTCCTCACACTCAGGAAATCCCCACAGCTCTTGCTTTAGTGCATAACCAGCTGGACCCCTGCCAGTGCTGCAGCCCAGCACTACGAGCTGCCCTCGTCAAGGAAGCAAGTGCGCGGCTTCTCTCTGGCCCTGTGTTCCTTGATTTCCTGAGAGAGGGAATCATTGCCTTTTGCTAGTTCTGCCATACAAAGGATCTCATTCTCAGTTCCCAAGATTTGCTGCTAAGAAATCACCTCCCACAGAAGCTTGACAAAAGGGAAATTGAAGCAGCAAAGGGAAATTCAGCCAGAGGAAAGCTCAGAAGTCTGTCATGGGATTCATGGGGGCTAACTAAATGCAAGGTTAGGACAGCTGTCTGGGGTGATGGGGCAGCTTTGTTGCAGGACACTCTCACACACACCTAAAGCAACTCACTGCCTGAGGGAAGGCCCTTCCTCCTCCCTGGTCCTTCCTTCTCAACCCTGTGGTTGGATCTGCTTTGAGGCTTGGATGGCAGGCAATGAGCACAGATAGACCAGGGGCAAATGTGTCTCATGTCCTTGTAGTTTGACAGTGGTTGCATCACAGGGAAAGGATGTGTTCACCTGAGAGTTACGAAGACCCATCAATCATCTCATGTTGCATGTGAGTCACTGGCACTGAAAGCCAATTTAGCAAAGTCAGCCTCTGCTTTGGCTCACAGGTGTTAATTATTTACATTAGCAAGCAGCAGTCCAAGGGGATGACACAATATTATGGACTGTATAGCAATGCTGAAGAGGTTTGTCCTGAGGAACACTGACAGAGGACAGACTGATGCTGAGCTGCCATTTTCTGGACTGGGGGCCATTGTGATAGTATGTGTTACAATTGAATTCTACAAAATAATTAAAGTCGATACTGCTGTCATCCAAGTCTCCCCTGATTAGATCATCATCTCTCCATCCCCCTAAATCATGATTAGAGCAGACAGGCAGAAAATTGACTGAGACAAATGAAAGCAGAGAAGTAAAGTGCTTAGCACTTAGGGGCGGGGGCATCTCCTCCACCTCCAGATCTTAAGCAAGCAGCTAGGACTCTTCTCAGCTCTTTCTCGGATTATATCCTCTTGCTTTTCCCTGACTATCTGCTGCTGGATATGGCCTTTTCTGCAACCCAGCCCTTATCACAGCATGCAAACTACTGGGTTTCCTATTAATTCCTTCCCCACTGCTACATGTCCTCCCTAGGTCTGACTACACTCAACCTTGTCTGCGACTAAGTTGCTTCTCCTACAAAACCACCTACATGCATTTTCTAGTTTATGAGCCCCGGGCTGTCAGGCCTCTGCTTCCCACAAATCCTGCTGCTGTCAAGGGCTCTCACCTTCTGCCTGGCTAATTGCTTCCCAAGGAAGGCTGTAGGGAAACTGGAAGATCCAGTGAGGCCTCTCCAGCATGGCCCTGACAGCTGTTGTCTGAAGCTGTGTGTCCTATTGAGGCTTGCCTTCCCTGCAGCCTCAGTGTAATTCACACTAGGATATCAAGCAGGGAATGCTAGAAGAAAAACTGTGGAGAAGAGACTTTGGCTCAGATCTGACTCCTGAAAACCATGTGGGCACAACTGACTGGAAACAGTTTGCAGTAACGTGCAAGTTGTGCAAATAACGTGCACATAATGTGCAAATTGCTTTAGGGCTACCAAGTCACTATGGGGACACTACCCTGTGGTGGCCCTAAGGGTACTGAAGTTCAATTCACAGACATGACAACAGAGGTGAAGGTTAAGAAAGGATCAACGGTTTCTTGGTGCTGCTGGGAATTTCTCTTTCAGAGCACTAAGGCTGATGGTCCAGGACAGAAAACATGGCTGTGTGTCTGAGGTAGGGTGGTCAAAAGAGTCCAGAGAGGTCAGCACTGCTCAGAGCCCAGCCCCAACCCAAACCTGCCAGTGCTGTCTCCAGCCCACACCACACCCTCCACCTCCCCATCCCAGCCCCATCCTTACCAAAGGCTCCAGCTCCCGGTGGTCAATGAGGCTGAACTCCCTGATGAAATAGTAAAAGTGCTTGTAGCAGGTGTTGACATGAGCCTCAGCACCCATGTTGATGATGCTGTCAAAATGGTGGATGTAGACATGGACAAAGACACGGAAGAGGCGGGTGAGGATCTTGGTGCAAACTTGCTGGAACTGCCTGGGGAAGGGAACACCTGCAAAGCAGAAGCAAACCGGAAGCCATTTGAACATTTCCAAAAAAAACCACAATCAGTTAGCATTTAAATGTCTTTGTCACGCTTGACAGGCAGTCATAGATGACAAGGATGGACACCTTTGGCTAATGCCAAGAGTGACACTGGGGCAGTGTGCCATTGAGCCCTTCCCACATATTCCCTCATTGCCCAACTAGCAATTTCACACAGGCATGGGCTCAGGATTTGGAGAGTTGCCGTAAGAGAGAAAATTCCTCATCTGTTTGAGGAGGCCTCAACTCTCCACATCTGGCTCAATCCAGAGCAATCTGGCAGAAGAGCCTTCTGCCCTCTCTCCCTGCCTTCCCCCTGCAAGCCTGCACAGGCACGATGTAAGTCAAATTGTATCTACCCAGGTTCATGAACAAAGCCAAACCATCTCCCACCAGAAAAGATACCTTCCTCTGAACCCAAAAGCATGGTTTGTACTGTTCTCATTCCTCCTCACACCGTCAAACATCACTTCTGATGCATCAACAGAAACGGGTGGGGTTTCTACCTTTTTCCTGATCCTTATTTCAATAAAATGTCTCATTAAATCAGGAAGAAAACCACCCATCTTAATGATGTTTGGGTTGTAATTTCATTGCGCCTGTATAATCCTGAGATATCCTCATGGGATGGGACCCACCACACCTGGCTCTATGCTTTCAGCTTTGTCCTGCACAAGGACACAGTATGGGATATTTCCATCCTTTTCAAAACACACTGCTATCACAATGAAAATCTCAGGTTGTGATACCATCAGTGCCAGCAACCTTGGGGTAAATCTCTAAAGGAAACATGGCTTTGAAACACTAAACTTTTAGGGGTTTTTCTGGGGTTTTTTTGTGAGGAGAATGAAACAACTGATATTTGTTTTCCTGAGGCTTCTTCCGCTCCCTAGAGCAATTCAATGCAAATACACAAAAAACAAAATAAAAACCTCCCTTCCCACGGTTGTACCAGCCTCCTCCCTTAGCTTCTTATTAATGCAGTACATAACCTCTTGAAAATCCCTCCAAACAAACTCTGCTCAACCATGGCCAGCTGACACATTTTGTGCACAGGAAAGCATCAGCAAATCTCTTAGCTAAAAAATTAAAAATGGTAATTTTATCTTTGAATCTTTCTCACCAGCCTTGCTAGGCAATTAAAACTGTTTCTCCCAAAGGCTCCTAGCAGTTTTGTTTCCCAGCAGCAGTGCCGAGCCCCTCTCCTCTGTGGGTGGCAAATGCAAAGGTTCCGTCCTTCCGACATCATGTGTGGAGCCTGTTTTCAATCACCAGGGTTGGGCAGGTGTTGGGTTTGGAACTCATAAAAGAAAATTATTTTTGGTCTAAAGCAGAGTCACCTTGAGCACAGCTCAGTCTCCCTTTCCTGCACGCACAGTGTTGGAGCAGAGGGCAGATGCCACATCTGGATGTCCCAGCCACCACTTGGAGAAGGACGCACATCTTGGCTCAGCATCACAGAGAGAGGTGGTTTTGAGACTGATTTGTGGCCACTGCTCTGCGTAACCAGGAGCACGCTGCAGCCTGAGGGCAGCAGGGACCTCAGCATGACCGGTTTCACTGCCAGCTCTGACAGATCCCATTAGGACTTCTCAGGAAAGGTGCTCACATCTGGCAAAGTACAACCAGGCTGTCCTTATGCCAGCACCTCAGAGATGTGACTGGAAATTTGCCTCTGCCCAGCACCCTTGGCTACAGAGCTCTCCTTGCCTGCTAGTCTGACACAGGCAGGGATCAGAGAGCTGCCCAGGTTCCCCTGCAGTCAGGAGGGACAAGGCACTTTATCAATGGCTTCATTTGAGCTTTCTGCACTGAATGGGGATTTGCTGAGCAAATAAAAGCTGGAATCACCCAGCTGGGGACTCACACATGCTATTAGGGTGGCCTCTGCAGACCAGCTTTGAAGAACTGGTTAAGAAACTTTTTTTTTTTTTTTTTTTTAATAAAGCTCATCACAGCAAATAATTGCTAGTGAATGCACATTTCTGGGACATGGTTGGGGAATACACACTGTTCTGGACAGCCTGTCATCTCTCTGGGACCACAGGCAGCTGGGATCTCAGCAAGTGCCCAGGAGCAAGCAGGAAAGCATTTGCTGCCTTCAGTTTGTCACCTGTCCCAGTCACCAACTGCCTCCCCAGACAAAGCAGGCAGTGAGGGAGAAATCTGACCTGACCATCACCGGGAATTTATTGCCAAACTGCAAAGAGTGATAGTGAAGGAAAGAAGCAACCCTCAACCCAGTCCTGAGCTGAGAAGGAAATAAGCTCAGAGAGTGAACAGCAGATCAAACAGATCTCAGGCTCCCAGGGCTGACAGCATCTATGGTGCAGATCCTGCTGTCAGATGGCCCACCTCCAGACATGGCAGATGGTGACAAGTGGCTTTCCACAGCTTTTGTCCTGAGGTTAGCCAGGAATTGTCTTGTCTTATACATCTGTCACCAACAAGTCCTCATGGACATGCTGGAAGCTGAGAGACTAGAGAAGAGACACCTCCAACCAAATTCTGGGTTCTCCAAAAGCAGCTTTTGCATCAAGGAACAGAGATTAGCTTATATCACAGAATCAAAGAATAGTTTGTGTTACAAAGAATCTTTAAAGGTTATCTAATTTAAATCTCACGGTCATCAGCAACTATGGGAGTTGTTGAACTTCTGAACCTAATGCTGTATGGAAAGATACCATCAGGCTGCCAGGAGCTCCAAGCTCACTTCGGGACTACTCAGGCACTGTTTCACATGAAGCGGGAGCATCGGAAGCTCCCGGGAGCTGACGCTGAGCTGCCCCTCTTTGTGTCCATCACCAGGTGTCAGTGTGTGGCCGTCCCCTCCAGGCATGGCCAGGCGGTAGCGGTGGCTGCCTCACTAATGGATTTCTACAGGACACATGTCAGGACACACCCCTCACTACGGACTTTGGGATCACTCGGGTCCGGCTCTGTCTCTTTCTCCCTGCAACGCCTCGCACCTGCCCAGGGAGGCACAGCAGGGTCCTGCTTCCTCTGCCCGCGCTGCAGCCAGGTCTGTCTCCTGCGCCAGGACCCTCGGTACAGGCTAGAGATGCTTGACTGGACCCTGCATCTGGCACAGGGCTCTGTGCCAGCTGATCAAAGCGCTTCCCCTCGGGAAGGAAGCAGGGCGGATATCTGATATGCAGATTGCCTCTGCCAGCAGTGGTGCCTCGCTGCTGATCTCCAGTGACTTGGAGAGAAACCCACAGCAGCCCCAGCAGGCACTGGCCGTGCTGCTGGGGAGCCGCAGAAACACCCCATCCCCTTGCCCAGGGCTGAAAGAAAAGGGCTCTGCAGTAAAGGCGGCATTGAGAGCAGCAGCAGGATCCGGCATAAATCCGGCCTGCCCTGGGTCAGCGCCGTTGGCGCAGCGGATGTCCAGCAGACAACACATGTGACATCCTCTCCAGCACGAGAGGGACACGGCCAGGGCAGGCTGTGCCTGCTCCCGCAGCCAGGCACACGCTGCAGCCAGCACTGCCCGCCCGGCGAGAGCCACGGGACAGGGACCTCCGGCCACACGCGCCTCCCCTGCCCTGGCAGGTGTTCAGCTTTACACGAGCGGCCAAGCCCGCTGCCGTCCCACCGGAGCTGCTGGGAGGGGTCACTGCAACAGCGAGTGCGGAGCGATGGGGCCCCTGCCCCAGCTGCTCCCCTCAGGGCTCCCACCTCCCTGCCAGGCTGGGCCAGGCAGATCAGCCTCACAGCCAGCACAGAGAGACCCCACCAGTGGCCGGTGCGCCGATAAATGGCATTTGGGAGAGGGGGTGGCCCTTGCTTAGGGGACTTGCTCCATCTTGAAGGTGGCACTAACCAGGGACAGTAGCAGATGGATGAGACAGAGGGATGAGTCTGGTGGACAGGCCCTGCGTGGCTGAGATGTCCTCTTAGCAGAAATACAGCAGGCCAGGGGAAAGTCAGGGTGGACCTCCAGGTTTGACAAACCAACTCAACAGGGTGACACTGCTTGGGTTTGCTTCACCCTCCCCAGCCCTGCACACCTGCAGAGACCAAAAAACACCATCCTAGTTCATCCCATTGATGGTGGTCTAACTGCCCCAGGGGGACAGCAGAACATCACAAAACCCACCTGGGCTGATTTAAAAGCATTGAAATTACCTTTACATTTAATTCCCTGGTGCTCACCATCCAGCAACCTTGGAGAAAGCAGCAGCAAGCCCACAGTCTGGCAGCCACCCTCTGACTCTTCTTGCATGATGTTTAGTTTAGATATTAGGAAGAATTTTTGCTCCAAGCCAAGGCAAAAGCTGTAAGTACAGCAGGTACAATTTCACTCCAAGCAGAGTGACTCACAGTCCTGAAATGAATTGGCACCTTTAGTTCGTCTTGGACGTTTTGCTTGAAAATCCCACGATATGATTTAAAGCTCCAAGGAATCTGTTTTCCCCAGTCTGTGCTGATTGCTTCAAAACATAGGGAAACCATGTGTAAAAGGAAATGAAAATGAGAGGTAACAAAGTGCCTGTGCTTAGGGTAAGGGACTGCTAAAGGGTCCTGGATATTTCCTGCCATCTCCTATCCCCAACACTTGTGCACCAGCCAATTTAATTTTTTCCTGATGAATCAGTACTGGGAAGCTATTTTGCTTCTTGGCAATTGTATTTTTTTTTCCTCTGCAAATGCAGCAATTCAGTGAACTTCGTGATGAATTGTTGTTATTTCTCAATTTCATTTTGGCCACTGTGGTGTTCAGTGATTCATTTTTCCTAAAAATAAGTCTTTAAAGCCGTGTTTAAAACTAATGGCATGATGGCAGCTGCAAGCTGGTGTGGTATTAATTTTGGAAGAAAAAAAAGCAGGGAAAAAAAATATGCAAAAAAGAGCCAGCTGAGAGAACACCAATAATTAGCTGAATTCTGAACATTTTTCTCCTGTTATGGCAAGAAAGTATCGGATAATTTCGCACCAGGTTTTCTCTGGTTTTTATAACTGTTTTGGGACTATACTTGAATGACAGGCTTAAGTTCTGAAAAGCTTTCCAAGAACTGTTATAAAACCTCCTGTGGCCGGAGCTCTGTCGAGCCACAGGCAAACCTGGCAGAGAGCGCGGGGTGTTTCCGGCGCTGGGGCCGCTCCAAAGCCTGCGCCTGCACCACCAACAGCAGGCAGGTTTCAGCTGCTGATGGAGGACGCCTGGCCTTGTGCAACCAGCAGCTGACGCTGGGCTGACCAGTGCAGACACAGCCCCAGAGCCTGGAAACCCCATCCAACCACCCTTCCTCCTCGGCACGGTACCCTGAGACCAGGCACCACAGGGCAGAACGATTCCTGGGAGGAGATGATATTTTCCAGGTGATAATTTGTTCATGTGGCCACTCACTGAATAAATCTACTGATATAGTTTTACCAGCTGGTGAAAGTACACCTGCAGAATCATTTATTCTTCTCTCTGCATGGGAAAAATGCTTACTCTCCATTTAAATGTATTTTTCAGGACAGCTATATTTGTTGGAAGAGTGGAAATAAAGCACTAGCACACACCAAATGATATGGGTTGTCTGGGAAAGCTGCTGCTTCTGTAGATTTATAGCCATCAGGTTGGCATAGCTCCTGCCATGCAGGGATTTGTCTCATCCTAACTAGCTGACAAGCAGGTTCCCACCCCAGAGAAAGGGTTAGACAGTGGGATGGAGCCCTGCAGGTAGATTTTCCTGGGCATGGGGAAGACACAGTACCTCCCCCGACCTTGCCGTGACATGCAAGGGGCTTGGCAGCCCCCCCAGACCTGCTAATAATCTCCACCATGGGGATTTTCTACTGGTGCCATCCGAGGGCTGCGGTCCTGCTGGTTAACTCTGCCAGGTCACACTCGTGCCTGGTCTGCTGGTGTCGGGCTCCCTTCCTGCCATGTCGGATGCCAGCTGTCCCTCTGGCCTCACTGCAGAGCTGGCAAGAGCTCTGCACCACACAGCCTGGCTAAACCAAAGGTGTTTGTCACTCTGCTCCCCTCCCACCTCTGAGTGTGCTGAAGGAGCAGATGCTTTAATGTGCAAATCAGCCCAGCTCTGCTCTGGTCACTGGAGCTGTGACCATTTACCTCAGCTAAGGTCTCCCCTGTGATGCTTAAGGACCGTGTGAGCTCACAAGTCAGTGAACCATCTCTGCTCATTTCTAGCTGAGCCTCTCACCCCGGGGTGAAAGATTTCCCCCCTCTGACCCATGAGATACCTCTCAACTGTCAGTGGCCTGCCAGCAAGCCCTGCTGAATCATGTGCTGCTTCAGGCTGTGTAGCTCTTGGATGGAGGAGGATGCTGAGGTTAGCCTCTGGCAATGTTTGTGAGTTTGGGGAACACTTGCTGCTTCTAAGAAAAACCAATTTAAAAAAGAGAAAAATCTGTTTTGTCTGCAGTCAGGTGGCCTTAGCCAGGGAAATCTTTGTACTGGGGCAACTTTACTGCTCATGGCAAAGAGGGGCCAGGAGGTAAAGCTGAGATACACAAAGCTCATGAAACACCCACTGAGATAGTGGGCAGCTGTGCCCAGGGACCTCTCCAGAACAAGCAGGAGTGAAACAAACCTTCATGCTAAATCCCATCTCTGCTGCAAACACTCAAGTCTCTCACCACAACTCCAAAGCATGACGTTTGTAATTCCCCCTCATCACCTCATCAAGCTCCTTTCCCCTCCTTAAAACAGCTCACATCTCCTCTGTGTCCTCTCAGTGCCTTATTCCTCTTGTCCTGGGTCTTTTCCCAAAGGCTTGCTCTTTAGGAGAGAGGTTAAGGTGACCTCCATTTGGTCATCCTGGCCACTGTGCCTGAGCCCCACAAACTGGCCAGCCTCCTCTGTCGTCCAGTACATTTCCCTTCAGCCAAACACTCCATCTTCTGAAATGCCAGAGCTGCCAAGCAATTACCCAGTGAACAAGGCAGGCCAGTGAAAGGCAGTAATTGGGGACACAGCGATGACAAAGTGCCACCAGCTCCCTCCTCCCCCTGCCTCCCCAACAGCCTTTCACGTGTTTTAGAGTGCAACCTCAGCCCGAGTTCCCTTTCACGTGTGTGAGGCCAAAACCACCAAGACATGCTGACACAGGGCCTGAAGTCATTCAGGGCACACAAGGGTCCCCACAACAAAAGGGCTTGGAAAAGGGATCCCAGGAACAGCCTTGGAAGAGAAAAAAAAAATGGATTTTACCCATGTTCACCTACAGTCATCCTGGATCTCACCCAGAACTGCCCCTAAACTGAAATGAAAGGAGAAGTGGAAACCAGAGGCACCAGCCATCCCTCCCCATATCAGGATGTTCTACAACTCAAAGGGAGAAGTGCCACAAATGAGATGAAAACCATCAGGACCGTGACTGTATTAGGCTTTTGCACCTCGGAGAGAGAGATGTGGGAGAGCAGAGGGCACTGCAATGTCCCTCCCATGGGTGCCTGCTTTTTGAGGTGTTAATACTCCCTGTACACCTTTAATCCCCAGAGAAGTGTCAAGCAGCATCACATCCCAAATCCCACCTGAAAGGCATGAAATTGGATCAGGACACTCCTTTCTGGCTGGAGGGAAAATAGAGTAAATCCACATCTGTGCCTCTGCTTTTAATGGCATGCAGATCTTCTCCTTGGGGACAAGCCACCTCAGGAAGAGGAACACCTATCCTGCTCCCTGTGGCTGCTGTCTCAACCCTCAGCACCAGCAAGTCTGTGCAGCCAGAATGAACAGGGACTTTGCTGTGCCCAGCAGAGCCCAGAGTATCCTGCACGGCCACTGTCAGCCAGCCACATTTCCATCCTCCTCCGTTCACTGGAGTGCATGGACACCACTGTGCCCAGAGGGAAAGGTGTGTCCATAGCACAGTGAATGCCCCTGGTGAATCCCAGGGACTGCCTCTCCCACACTCCCCAAAGGCACTCTGCCTGTCCTCCAGCATGAGGAGCTGGCACTGTGCTACCCTGCCTACCCCAGACAACCAGCGAGGGGAAGAAGACAGCAAGTGCCTGCTGGTCTTGGTTTCAGGGACCAGGCAAAGCCAGATCAGAGCAGCCAGATCAGATCAGATCAGATCAGGGGTCTGGGGGAGTCACCCCATCCCAAAGCCCAAACTAGTTTGCCACAACTAGGCTGCAGGCACTGCCTCCCCTCTTGCTTGCAGAGACCCACAACTCCTGTCAGACTCCAAGGGCCTGAGACTTTCCTTAAAAAGACACACAGCTACATGTACAGCACAGCCAAATGGGGCTACAACAGTGAGTAATGCCAGTAATCCCACACAGACCATTTTCTTCGATGTTTCCCAGCATATTAATGAAAATCTTGATCACAAGCTGCACTGATTTCATATAGCTCTGTCTGCTTGGCAAACTAAAAAGGTCAAGCAGAATTGCAAAGCTATGCCTTTCCCCCCAAAAACTCCTTAAATCTTTTTTTACATTCAAGTAGCTTCATGTTCCATCTGAAAAACAACCTCTCCAAGGCATGACCTGAGACTCTGGAAGCCCCATCAGCTCCAACCCTTGAACTCATCTCCCCGAAGGACAAAAAACAGCTAAGTAGCAGCTAATATCAGCTTTGGCAGCTGCTGAACATTGCAGGTCAGCAGCAGAGGGGTTAGTTTGAAAGCTGTGTTGCCTTTGGCAGCTGCTGCAAGCTCCTATGGCCAAACTTTTTGAAGAGGTGTATTACACCCTGGGCCTGGCAGTGGCAAGGCCACATCTGGGGGATGGGCATCTCTGCTCAAGTAGTGCCTCAGCTACATAGCAAGATGTGAGGTATAGTCAGGACTGAGACAGAAAGGGGCTGAGGGAAGGGGTTTCTCTTTTTTAAGGAAAGGGGCTGCTGAAGCGAAGCAGCAAGGGTTGGATCTTGGGACCATGAACCTACATGGAAGAGCAGAAAGAAATTTGATTAGTTGAGAGAAAAGCAGGGATGTGATGACCACATCTAACCAGCCCTGCATCTCAACCTCTTGAGGAAAGGCAAGGAAAGTAATTATCTACCAGCCTTCATTTCTCACAAACACAGAATAAGTTCAAGCACAGAAAAGGAGAATATTGTGCTCCACATCCCCTAGTAGTAGGGTAAGAAATCCCAAACTCAGTTTGAAGCAAAAGGGTGTGGGACAGACTCTTAGAAACACCTGGAACGGGAAATGCCACAATACTTTGAATCACAAAGTTCATCAATACCAACTCTGAGGTGCACCAGCAGCTTGGAAACCTGCACCAGTTACAACCCCATCTTTCCTGTGGGGAACCAGAGCACACTCACCTATCCTGGTGGGGAAGATGTCCTCGTTGTTAATGAGCATCTCGATCCAGTCCATCAGCATGCACATGTACTGTGGGGCTGACAGCTTGGTTGGTTTCTTGTACTTGCTGTCATCCTGCCACCTGTACTCGTACTTGAGCCCCCCGGACATGATGGGGCAGCTCCTCTCCGTGCAGTATTCCGACATGGTGCCGTAGATGAGGTTGATGCGGTTGAAGAAGTCCACCACGTGCACGGCGATCCAGTCGTTGATGCTCTCGCCGGGAGGCAGCTGCACCACTGCCTTCAGGTCCAGCCCGGACTTGAGGGAGGCCTGGGCTTTCTTGTACAGCTCGAAGCGTTGCGTGCCCGGCTCAAACTTCTTTCGGGGACGGAACGTTTTGTCTTTGTTGAAGACTTGCTTGAGACACAGGGCCATTGCGGGCAGCGCCAGCCAGGGTGAGGGCAGAGGCTCAGCGCAACATGAAACCCAGCAATGGGGTCTTCAGGGATGGAGGTTTCTGGGAGGAGAAAGAGACACATTTCAGTCACACACGAAGACAGCTGCACGTGTGGACACACTTGCAGGGGTTCACACCAGAATGCTGGCTGACCCCACTGCTCTGACAGCACATGGGGACACAGGTTTGGAGAGAGCTTCTGGCCCCTTCACACTCACCAAAGTGACCTGGAGCAGCTGCTGCCACCTCACACAGCAGTTCCTGGCACTGGAGAGGATAAGCCCTGCCACGTGTGCCCCATGCAAGGCTTGATGGCAGACAGAGCCCTTCCTCCCTCCTGAGCACCCCAGGAGCTCACCAGGCTCCAGCCAACCTCTTCCCTCTGGGCTTTTACCAACAAATGCTGCAGTAAATGAGAGAGCCATGATACCAGCAGAGTTCACCAGTTCGGGCAGTCCCACTCTGGTGGCCTTTTCCTCTCCTGGCAAAGGGGAAGCATCTCTTTCCCAGGGACTCATCAGTACAAACAACCCCTGACCCTGCAGCAGTGGCTGGCAAGCGAGGCCCTAGGGACCACACTGCGACTGCAGCTGGCAGCTGGTTCACACAGCCCCAGCACCAGGATCAGTGGGAAAAGAGGGGATTACTTTTGTTGTTCTGCCTGGTGTGTTTGTCCAAGAGAACAAAACCCACATCCGAAGAAGGGAAACACAGCCCAGCACAGCAGAACAACATTGCCAGGATGCCGCCAGCTCTCCCGGCATGCACACAATGCACACGGCAGCCCTTGGGGTGGTGGAGCTGATGCTCTGGGTGACTCCAGGGCTCAGCAAAGTGCTGAGCTCACCCCTTCCTGCCCAAGATTAGCAGCACAGATGAGGGCTGTATTTTCCTTTTCCTCCCTGAAATCCAGTGGAAATCCCATCTACCCAAGGCTGTCCTGGACAGGCTGAAATTGTGCATTTTGTTACCTGCATTAATCACCAGTGGTGTTAATCTGAGACCAAGTGTGCTAAAAGCCTTGCTGAGGCTTAGGGAAGAGAAAGTCCTCCAACAGCCTCCCCCAGATGGGAAGAGATGGAGAAGCAGTTAAGAAAAAGGAAGGAAAATATTTATGGAAAAGGGAAGTGACTGACCCAAAATCACAAGCAGGAAGGAATGGTGCAAATCTTGGATGAACATTTATCATTAAAAAGACAACTTTAGTTAAAAGCTTGCTGTTTAAATTCTGTTTTCTAAACTCAGTCCTGAGACCAAGGCAGGTCCTATTTTGTGATCAGCTAAACATCTCTCAAGTGAAACCCTCTGCTCCCCTTAAGGCTCACCCCAGGGTCAGCACTGGGAAGCAGTAGGACCTAGTGATCGTCCCAGTGCCTGCAGGATCTGCCTGGCAGGGATTTCTGCACTGCAGCCAGCACATGTAAAACCCTGTCATGGATGCACACCCTGGTGTGGGTGGGAAGCCCAGCATGAATTCCATTAGTGCACAACCACAGCCTTTCCCACAGACTGGAGCCAGAGCTTTGCCACCCTTACACTGATCACAGCACAGTGGCACCAAATCCCACCACGCTCTGCTGTACCCAGGTACAAAAAAAAAAAGGGGGGTTTAGGTGCTTTCTGCCCCACAGAGGGAGTCACAGCCATCACACAATGTTATACAGTGTGACTTCAACACCAGGATATCTGCAGACCTTCCCCATCTCATGTGGCTGGGTGGGATTTTAATGGCCACATCCCTGTCACCCTCATTTATTGCCTCAGGGCAATGACTGAGGGATGTTTCTTGGATGCTTTTTCTTCCCCTGCTCCAAACAACTGGCTCCAACCATGGCAAGAGCTTGTTTCCCACTTCAGAAAAAGAGCACAATCTCTCCAAAATGTCAGCTGATGAAGCCATCATGATGTCATGACTCCTATCTGTCCCTCAGGAATGGCCTGTGCTACAGCAGTCCTTATGGATCCCAAGGGAGGCCAGGGGACCCTGGACACAGTGAGCCTCTAAAGAAAAGCCCTTATCCAGGACTTCCTGGATTTCACATATTCAAGCACATCCTGTTGATAACACCTCTAAAAAAAGCCTTCTGGGGAGTTTGCTAACATAACGCTTCAAAAATATGTATGCCTATATACATATATATATATTTATATATAACTACTGCAACAGGGATCCTAATTTAGTAATGTAGGAAGTGCTGGGATACCCTTGGGATGAGGCACTCAGCAGGCTTTGCCTGTAGTGCAAAGTAGGAATGATGGAGCTGAACAGTGCACAGCCCTGCAGCCAGGTTTCCCTGGAATTTCAGCGAGGGAGGTCATGCCAACAGACATTTCTCTATGTCACCATTTCTGCTGGCCTTGGCTCCATCTGCTCTGCTTCAGGAGCTGTTGCTGTTTGCAGACTCTCCCATGCAGAGACTGGGTTGTTCCATGGCGATGAGCAGCCACCCTGGCAGATGACATCCCATCAAACATGTCACTTGCAGGGGCTGACAGCAGTGAAATCAGATCTCTTTTAGTGCCTCACACTGTAAGTCCTCCGCAAATATTGAGCCACTGACTGGGAAATAAACACCTCATCTGCTGAAGCCAGACCTGTAACTCATCTACAACTGCATCCCTGCATCATCCTCAGCTGGATCTCTGTGTTACCCTGCAAGCTGCTCTCATCAGGCAGGTGGGAATGCACTTCGTGGTTCAGCACCATCTGAATAAAACACCAGTTCAAAAACAAAGGAGCAACAAAACTGCTAAACGTCTGCCAGGTGTTTTCCTACCATCTGTTCAAGTGGGGACGAAGAGTTTTGCTGCCCAAGTGCTCGGAGCTGACCTGTCCCTGAGACTGCGGGACGCCAGCACGGAACCGCAGCCCCTCTGCTCCCCAGGCAGCAGTTTTCTTTTCAGGATCCTCATCATCACCACTACCAA
The DNA here is from genome assembly GCA_013390105.1 of Tichodroma muraria. Taxonomy (NCBI): domain Eukaryota; kingdom Metazoa; phylum Chordata; class Aves; order Passeriformes; family Sittidae; genus Tichodroma; species Tichodroma muraria. The sequence continues at coordinate 32,939 of WAAG01029287.1, forward strand.
ATCACCAAGTCATTAAAAGACCTTGTTGATCTTTACTGGAGAAAAATGTTCTCCAGAAATTGAATTTAACGTGAAGCCAAAAATACATCCTGGGATTTATGACCTGAAGAATCAGAGAAAGGCACTGAGCCAAAGAACACATTTGTTCTCTACCTCGCTTCAGAGCTTTCACTGCCCAGAGAGATCAATGTAGAGGGAAGTAAGGGAGCAGTGGTGGCCAGGACCAGGCATGAGATCCCAGCTCTGGCCCTTGCAGATGGGGCACTGAGATGGGATGCACCAGCTAGGAGCAAACAGGCTTTGGAAAGTCACCAATGCCTCAGATTCCCCTCAGGCAGAGACTCAGGACCCACCTGTTTTCTGGGAAGAAAATCAAAATCCTTTGTGAATGGACCCGCACATATCCTGAGTCTAACTGGTGGAAAAGGGCCTCAGCCAATGCAAAATCAGATTTTCCCAGTTTCCACCTTTATGCATCCGACCCGACCAGTGCTCTTCCATCATTGACCAAGTATTTGGGGCAGATCCATGCAAAGAGATGGAAAACGGGACATCTTCCAAATTTTATGGTGCAAAGTTCAGCTGAGTCTGATGTTCAGGGCTGTCGTGTTCCTAGAAATCATGCCGTGGTCCACTGGGGCTTGGGGCGGGGCAGGAGACCCGTCCAAGCCCTAATCGCTGCTCACGCTGCCTGTTTTGGGAAATCCTAGGGGTGAAGTGCTATCCAACAAGCTCAGACAGCAGCTTCCTACAACATGACCGTACAGGTCCCGCCCCAGCCAGCGCAGGCAGGGCCTGGGCCAGCACCACGGCACCAGCCTGCAGCTCTCTGCCTTCAGTTCCCACATGCAAAATCAAAGCTTTTCCAAGAGGAACCTCGGAAAAGCTGCAAACCCTCTTCCCCACACCACAGTCCCCATCACACGGTGATGCTGGCACTCTGGGGGTCCACAAATCCCTTTCTGAAGCATCTGCAAACCCCCAAATCAAACCGTATCCTACGCTTGGGAGTGGACAAGGAGTGGAGCAGGTGGAGCTGGAAGCTTGCCCTGCTGTCACCCTGTGTGCCCACAGAGGATGATTGGAAGAGGATGAGCAAAGCTTCTGGGAAGAAAGACTGACATTTCCCATGGGACATCCGTGCCATGGTGTTCTTAGCTCTCACCCCCCATTCACACTCCCAAAATAGCCTTGGTTTTGAGGAGCTTGGCTACAAACTCAGCTGAGTGGCCACAAATTCCATCCCTGTCCATGAAGGCTGCTGGGCTTCAGTCCTGCCCCTGTTTTTGCTGCTGGCTTCAGTCCTGCTGCTAGTTTTAGAAGCAACAGTAGAAGCAAAACTCAGTGGGGTTTAGCAAGAACCAAAAAAGCACAAGGTTAAGCTGTGCAAGGACAAGGCGGAACCACTGCTGGGGAGGTAGCAGGCACAGACGTGAAAAATTGATGCCCTAGATTTCTGGCAAGTCCAGAGACGAAAGGAAATGAACTGGATGGGAGGGATGCAAGTTCAGGGTCAGACTGAGCTGCTAATTTCAGGTTTGAGGGTTGGTTTTGTTTTTATCTGAACTTTCTTTCTTTTTCTTTCCTTTTTTCTTTCTTTTTCTTTCTTTCTTTCTTTCTATCTGTCTGTCTTTCTTTCTTTCTCATTTGAAAACCACAGAGGAAGACAACAAGGCGAAGGCTTTGCTGTAAATTAAAAACAACTGTGAAAGGTCTGTTTAGAAAAGACAAAACAAAAGGGAAGAGCAGGCAGTGCTGTGGGAGAGTGGCTTCCTCATCACAGTCCTGCAGGCATGGGGACAAGGTCACCAAAGAAAATCTCTGGCTTTGACCCCAAATAAGCTTTAGTCAGAAACCCAGAAGGAAGGATCAGACAGATGCACTGCCAGACTCCAGGACGATGGTCACAGTGCTGGTTCCTGGCTCCCTGCCTCAGTGTCCCCAGCTTCAAAACTGATCTCCCTCCCCAGGCTCGCTTTATATTAAGAGCTGCAACAGCAAAGGCTTCAGGTGAAAAAGTGCTTTGCAAGTGTCTCTGGGAAGCACTATCATCCGTGAAGGGTAAGGAGAGAGGAAAGCTCTGACACCAGCATCTCCCATGGCTCCAGTGCCAAGTGCATCCTCCCTGGATCCATCCTGAGACAGTGACACACCGGCAGCAGCATCTGCCTGGAAACTGCTGCGTTCGCAGCCCACTCCAACCCTCGTGGGCAGTGCAGCCACTGGGGAGCACAACGAGGGTCCAGCACTGTGGGCAACCTGCAGGGAGACTCCAGCTCCCACTGCTTTGGGAAGAGGCCAAAGAGGCAGAGCACAGACCTGTCCAGCTCCAGGCACCTTAGAGCAAAGTGTAGGTTAGTTACCACCAACTCTGCACATCCCCCTCGGGCTTCCCCTGGGGATCCTGCCTTTGGGGCACCCAGATATCTACTGCTTCTCTGCTTTAGGGGATTCCCTTCTCCACACCATAGGCAGGGTAAAAGTCCCACCCAGCCCCATCCCAGATGGAGGAGGACAGCATCAGCTCAGCCACCATGTGCCAGAGCCCTGAGACAGACAGCCTCCAGATGGACAGTCTGCCCAGAAATCTGCTGGCCCCAGCTGGCTTTTCACTGCTCCAGGAAGCCTCACTGCCTGGCCGAGAAATCGTCACCGCTGTCTCTGAGCTTCCCTTCAAGCCCCAAAGAAGTCCAGATGTAGTTTGGTCTTCAGCCTGCCCTAGAGCATCTCTGCAACCAGGGTTGCTTCTTGGGACTCATGCCCCAAAGACTTCTCCCAAGCGACCCTGAACTGCAGACACTGTAGCCCTGACCCAGGGAGGGACTGTTGACAAATGGTGCTTCCAGGGAAGGGAGCATACTCCCTCTTTTTACAAGCCTTTCCAGCCTTGTAATCATCTAAGGAAGGGGAGCTGCAGAAGGAGGGTGCTGGGGAGCAGAGTTCTGGGGTACTGGCCCCACTCCCTCTGTGCTTCCTGCCGGAGCCAAGCCCCAGCTGGGCTGTCCGTGAGAAACGGGGTTATTGGCTGCTGATCCCAAATATAACCTAAACGATAGAAAATTCCAGGAAATGAGCCAAGACAAAATGCCAGGAGGGGAAGGCCCAGCACATGGGCTGGGGGAGCTTCAGAGAAGCCCTGGGCTCTCAGCAGCACCTCCCTGCTGCCAAACCTTCCTTGTGCAAACTCCCCTGGTGCCGCAGAGACCCAAGAGAGCATCCATGAGCACAAATCCGTGGAGCAGAGCAGGACTCAGACCCCCACACTCCAGCTGCGGACAGCTGCCAGCGGGAAGCTGCGCTGGTGCTTCCCCCAACTCACATGGTGCTTGGAAATCCCCAGTTTGTGAGAAACGGACCTGGAGGACTTCCAGGAACCGGCCTGCTTACACCCGCCCTACAGATGTCCCCTGCTGTCCCCCTGCTCTGTCCTGCTCCTTGCCCTGCCTCCCTGCCACACCACCAGCAGGGCAGCAGCTCTCTGGCCCAAAGGCACCAAAAAAGTTTTTGCTGCATCACACAAGACACCTCAAAGCAGAAAAGCAAAGCAGCATCTCTCCAGGTTAGAGGCAGCATGTCCCATTCATTTTAGGCATCATACCCAGTGGGGCTGGGGGCTTTTTGGGGGTACCTCATTCCTGGGAGCTGAGATCTCACTGCTACTACCAGTAACTTGCTGCGAGCCTTGAAAAGAAATGTCCAATGACCTCAGTGGTGTCCAATGGCTCTGGTTCAGCCCCAAGGGTGATTACTCTGTTGTCAGAGCAGTAATTCCAAACACCGGGAGCTCCAGGCCTGCGAGCTCAAGGAAGAAGACGAGAGGAGATAAGACAGATGCGGAAAACCCATCTCCACCGCTTGCTCTCACCCAGTTCCCCCGCCCACAACTTTCCACCCTCCCACCGACACCGGCAAAGTCGCTGCCGGGGCTGTTCCGTTCGGGAAACGCGTGTGCTACCCTCCCCTGCCTGTCCCCCTGCCCCTGAGGGACCCCCTTCCCCTGCGCACCACCCGTCATTCGCATGGATCCCTGCCCAGCATCCCCAAAACAGGGGATCCCTGGTATTTACACACTGGCTGCTAAGCTGGGACACCCCAGAAGAAGGGGAAGAGCCTTCTGCTGGCGTCCATGGCCCGGCTGTGTGAAGAAGTGCTCTTTTCTAGGCTAATGCCAATCCAGGTGTTGCCCATCCCGGGCTTAAAAGCACCCCAGGAGGATCATCAGGAATGCGGTGCTGGCGTTTTACCTCCCAGGACTCACCTCATCCCCCGGCACGGCGGCTTTCAGTCTCAAATCCCTCCGCTGCGCTTTCTGCTCTTATTCAGGAAAAAGGGAAAAAAAAAAAAAATTAAAAAGATACAAAGTCCAAGCCAAGCTCTCTTTCGGGACTATTGTCAGTTTGAGGATCGCAGCAGCAACAGCGGCAGGGAGAACTGTCTCGCTCCAGCGCTCACGGGGGTTTCGTTAGAGAAACCGGGACCGAGGGTTTTTCTCCGGTCAGTGATGTCACATCCTGACCCTGCCGGCGGCTCCAGCTGTCCCTGGAAAACCCGCTTGGAAGCGGGCCTGCCAGCCCCCACCATCCGCCGCCGTGGGCTCGCAGGCTCCTGGGGGGCACGCATTCACACCCACACCCACGCACCATTCCTGGATGCTGAGAGCCTTCTTGGCGTGCAGTCCCGTGCCGCTGGCTGCCTCCGGCTTTCACAGGACAGCAGGGAGCGGGGAAAGGAGATGAAATCCCGGAGCGTTTTCCCCTTCTCCTCCCATCTTTTCACAGTACCTCTCCCTTCATCCTTCCCCACTCTGCACACGCACAAAAAACAGCCGGGGGTTTCCATGCCAGGCCAAGCTGGATGCCATCCAAAACAGAAATGCCGGAGAGGGGAAAAGAAAAAGAGAAAAAACTTTCTCTGCACAGAGCACTTACTTTCCGTCTCTGTCGGAGGTGGGGTGAGTTCTGAAGCGCGCTGCGGTATTTAAATCCTGCTCAGCAAAGGCAAGTCTGAGCCAGCACGCTCGGCGCCGGCAGGAGCGGCCAGCCGGCGTGGGACGGCTTGGCAGGAGCCGGGATCTGCTGCGGGGTCAGAGTCCCGGGTGCGGGTGGAACACCGGTGTGCACCCCACGGGTGATGCTGTGGGTGTCGCAGCACGAGGAGGCAGAGCATGGCCCCAGCACTCCCGGTTCCCTTCCTGGCACGGTGACGTGTCGCTCCCAGAGGATGAGATGTGTGATGCTCCGGCCTTACTGAAACATCTGCAAATTGTTTGGCACCGGCACAGTTCTAGTGAGGGAAACGTTTCTAACATTTCTTACACGTGTGTCAAACTCAGGTCAAGCCAGGTGTTTGCAGGTGATGGGGTAAGTTGGGGCGTGGGGCACAGGGCAAGGAGGATGTGGCTGATGGGCATGTTTGCATAAAGCTGGAGGGTACAGGATGAGAGTTTGATTCCCTGAACCCTGCCTTGCATCCCCTGGTGCTGCAGCTGTGGATTTATCTCCCAACCCCATGCAGCCTGTGCATCAAGTAGGATGTGTCTCTGCAGGATCCAGATTCCTTTCCCCAGAACATGGCTTCTCAGCTGCAGGTGATGCCAGGGCTTGCTCTTGAGACACAATGTTCAGAGGCATTCTTTAAAAATAAATTCATCCAGCTCCCAGACCAGCCAGCCACGAGACAACTCAGTCCAGCCCTGCAAGGCATTTACTCTCCTCCCACTTTTCTGTGAGCTTGGTTTGGTGCAGGTGCAATAGAAACTTTTTGGCACCTGCCACAGCATTTTATTAGAAGTGAAGAAGACACTGTAGGGCCCATTACACTGGGCAGCAGCCACTGGTGGATCACTTTTGACTGGAGCTGAAGGGAGCTTGCACACCCCAGAAGCTCCTTGCTTTTCTGCCTGTCCCCATTTGGGACATGGCTGAAGGGCAGGTCCTGAACCAGGTGACAGGAGAAGGACACACCAAGGACATGCAGGATTCATTTGTGCTCTGCATCCACTACAGCATGAGATGGCTGAGGTGTCTCACATCTACAGAAAAGGTAAAACCTTGAAGTAAAGCGCCCTGCACAGCTCTTGAGGCAGGAGGGAAGCACAAGCTGTCAAATTCATCTGTCCAGCTGCTTCCACCACCACCATCATCAGCTAACCCAGTAGAATAGCTATAACCTCAGAGCTCAACTGTGTGCATCTTCCCTGGACCTGCAGGCCGAGCCTTTTCCACGCTGGCCTTGCCCTGCTCATGAGTGATCTCTCACAGTCATTGCAGGTAGTCTCAGGTCAAAGTAACACCCCTAAAATCAGGATCCAGCTCAAGTAGTACAGCACACTCTTCCTGGTCACTGGCAAACCAGCCACTTTGCTGACTCCAGCAGGTTCAGGCGAAGTCTTTTCTCATCCTCAATGCTGGATGCTCATTACAGCCACTCCAAATCCCAGCAAGGGGACAATGCTGCTGTCCTCCATCCTGGGGACCTGGGATGCAGGAAACAACAAAATGCCCTCAGACCTCGTGAGCAGGGAGGTGGAGGTCTGTGGAGCAGATGTAACTTCCAATAACAAATGCCAAGCCAGGAGGAAACTTTCAGCTGAAATCCCTGCAGAAAATGGGCAGAAATCCAAAAGTGAGGGGGCTTGGCCAAATAGCAAAGATCCCAAAGGCAACTCATAGCCAGGATTTACATCCAGGCAAGATGGAGCCAAAGCAGTTGGAGGCAAGATGGGGTCCTCCCACTGTCAGCCGTCTGGAGCCAAAGGAGAGGGGCCAGGAGAACAGCAGGAGGGCTGGAGTTACATCAGCTACAGCCCCAGAAGTCCACGGGGGTGAGCTGCACGTCCTATTCATGGATTTACCCCCTCGTATGAGGTTTTGGAAACCTCACAGAGCGGAGACCCCACGGTCCCAGAGCTACCCAGTATCCCAGCTGTGGGGAGGGGAAGCAGGAGTCACTTGGGAGAGAGGAAAAGGTCCGAGGGACATGTTTGGGGAAGGAGGGATGTGTTATTGTGAAGAGGGCATTTGTGTGCCCTGGAGGAAGGAAGAGGGGAATGCTGGCCTCGCTCCTGAAGGCAGGTGCGTGGCTGAATTTATCGAGGGAAGGAAGCAGGGACGGAAGCGAGCCCGGAGCACTGGGCGGCTCCATCGGAGCTCACGGGCAGGCACGGGAAGAGGCCCAGGGCAGCGAAGCAGCTTCGCAAGGCTCGTCAGGACATGGCTGCACCGGGGGGAGGGTGGGGGAGCCTCCTGCCAGCCCCCACCACTGCGCTGGGCTCTCACACAGTGCCCTGCACGGCACCTCGTGGGCACAGACACTTCAGCAGCCGGGGAGATGCTTGTTCCCAGGCAGGACTTGAAGGCTGTGAATGCCTACGCAGACCAGAAGACAAAGCAAAGGGAGCAGTTGGTTTGCTCTGGTTATTCCCAGAGAGGAACAGGACGTGTCCAGAGAAGCTTGCCTCAGCTTTGCAGTGTCGGGAACAGTCAGTTTCCCTGCTCCACCATGTCCTGCACAAACGCAGAGACGGAGTGAGAACTTCAGCTGTGGATCAGAGGGCACTGGAGTCTTGCCATTTTCTAAGGCACAGGGGAAAAAGACAGGCGCAGATGAAAATGCACTGGAGTCATCATTTTAAAGGAGGGTAAGAACATTGTCTGTCAATCTGCACTTCCTTGATTGCTTTGACTGCCACCTTCCTCCCTTGGGAGCAGGACAGGCTCTGGGTTTATCTCCCCAGGGAGACAGAGCCTCTGCCTGCAAAACTTGCTCCACCACTCCTAGCGGGAATTCTTGCCACATCCCGGTCCTGGGCTCTCCTCCAGCTGGAGGCAGACCACAGCCAGCACTGAGGGGGCTCCTGCAGCACCTCCTTCAGCCAGCAAGTCCTTGCTGCAGGATGCTGCAGGGACTGAAGTTTACATAGGGCCACTGGGAGTCTTGGGCTTCTTCTCCCTGAACGTGCCCATTTGATGGCTACTAAAACCAGACACATCCATTTTGGGAAGATGCTGGCCCAAAAAAGACTGGCAAACAGTAAAACAAGCTGGGAAGCTACTGCAAGATGTTTGCCCTCCCTGAGGGCAGCTCAGGTGGGATCTAGGACATGGGGCTGGTGGAACCACGAGCTGAACTCAGCGCAGCCCAGCTCGTTATGGACTATACAGGAGCAGCCTGAGCATCTATATTGCTCTCAGCACACAACTCACAAAGTTCCCAAAGCTGAGCAGACACGCTCAGGCAAGCTCTGTGTGTGCCCAGAGCTCAGAATCAGGAGACAAACCTTCCCTCTAGTGGCTGGATGGCACATGAATCCTACAGCCACCTCCCTCTGTTACCTCTCTCCCCATGCCAAGCCTAACAGCGTAATTTTTCACCGGGCCAAAGGCTCAGCACAGATCCTAAGGGCGTCAAATCTTAGAAAAATTCTGTGTGAGGTTTTAGTGGCTTAAAACTGGCACACGTGCTGATTTGCACAAAGCCAGACAGTCCCGAGCATCTGTGCCCACTCTGCAGCTTGTAGTGCCCATCCATGCCCATGTCAGACTGTGCCATTGCATGCCAGGCAGCACAGTTCATGCACAAGTGTGTCCCAGGCGCTGGAGAAGCCACACAGCCACAAATCACCGCTGGTTTCTGCAGCAAGGGTGGTTTGTAGGGTCAGTTCTTCAGCTGGGTTACCCCCCTTTGCAGCAGTCATTCAGTGGGGCAGAGGATTTGACCTAGAGATTCTGTTTGGACCTTTTTATTATGGGTTTTCATCCCAGTTTCAGCCTCATCACTGGCCACTTCTACCTTTTTTAAAGCCCTGGAGAAGTTCTTATTTTAGGAAAAAGTCACATGATGGGTTGAAAAAAACACCACCAAAATTACAGGTAGTGATCACTACAACCTTATACCTGAGAATTTGATCTTTTATGCTCAGAAAGAGGCTGAGGTGTAGATTTGGAAGCCTTAGATTTCACCCTCAGGGATGTCACATTATAGCTACATTAAAAACGAATGCAGCAACTTTGACTTCTTCAAAGCAGGAAGTGAATTATTAATCAAAACAGCCCTTCTATCAGCTATGGAAAAATGATAAATGGAGCATGAACACTATAAACGAGAAGTAGAAATGCCTTTCAATAAAGGTGATTTGTTGTTCAGATTATCACAACCCTATCCATGCCTCCTCTGATTGATTATTCTCCTGCTCTGCAGATTGCTCTGTACACACTCAGTGAACAGAAACCAAAAGACATTACCAGGGAGCAAGACCATCTCCTTTCAGCAAGGCCCCAAGAGAAGATTTGCCTCTTCTAGAAACATTCTGCAACTTCCTGAATGGACAGGAGTTCACACCTAACATCTAAGAGTTGGTGGTAAAATAGACCTCAACATAAAACTGCACTGTGTAGCTTTAGTGCTCAGCTGAAGTATTCATGTCATAAAATCAGAGAATGGGCTGGGTTGGAAGGGACCTTTCAAAGGCCACGTAGTGCAAATAATGGGCTGAGAAAGTATAGAGTGACAGTGGGCATTACAGCAACAGGATCCTACAGCTACACAGCAAAAAGATGCCGCAAGAAACCTTCATAACTCATCACAGCTTCATAACAGGTTGTGATTAATGAAGAAAATTTATACCAGCCATGCCCTCCAACAGAGAGACAAACTACAAATCCTTCTTTCCCCCCTTTCTCTGGCAAAGGAGGGAATGAATGCTCGCCAATGCCAGCAGGCTGACAAGGTGCTGTGTGGCTCAGAGATGATTAGTGCTAAGGATGAGTTAGTGCTGGGGGTTTGATGTAGACATGGGAAGTATTTCGGTGTTGCTCCTGAAAGCTCCTGGATGTCCTGTGTCCCCCTGTGCAGTGGTGGCAGTGCTGGTAATCCCCACAGCCTGCACATCACACTGCTGCAAGCGTCCTTGTCCACGGATGTGCTGCTTGCCTCTGCTGGGAATGAACACAAGAGAAGCTCAAAGCATCAGTTTTGGGATTCTTTTGCTGGGGGCAGGTTTAAAAGCCCCAGTCTGCTGCAGTCTGTAAAGCCAGGCTCTTACCAACACTGCTGTGTTAAAGCAGCTCTGCATGTTCATACCAAGACATTTTTTCCACTTGACAAATAAGAAGCTGTCTGGTGACTCTCTGTCACTATGCCAGTCGATCTTTCCTTTACTACAGATAGTGCCTTTCCTGAAGTGGGAACAAGAGTTATTTTTTGTTCCTTCAAATACCATTTGTGAGTTGGCTGACTAGATGCCAGCTTGAGAAAAAATAATCCTGTAAAACAGGCAGTGATTCCAATACACTATTAAAAATATACTAAAAAACTAAACCCATGTTCATACTGCTCAAAAACAACACCTCAAAGACAGAAACATCACAACAGGATACAATTAATATATCAATTAAGAAGCAGAAAATTCCCACAAATCTAGTCAGTCTGTTTTTTTAATCCTGAGAAAAGCTCAGACCACAATATGCATCTGTGTAAGAAACCTCACAAAGAAACAAAGAAGTGTCTGTCTTAGACCATTGCTCCTATTCTCTCATCTTGATGGATAAGCCTATATGAATTCCACACAGATTAAAAAGCACTGAACCATGCAATTATAATGGTGGAGGGCATTTAAAAAGGTTTTCTGAGAAGAAACATTGGTTGTCATCTCTTTCCTGATGTCAGTACAGCCCATTACATCGTTCCCCTTCTGTCACTTTGTATTTCAGATCTCCACAACTCAGCAGGCAGCGGGAAGTTACAGGACAGGGAAAATGGCTCTTTCTGATGAAGTTATACTGAAGCACTGGGCTCAATTTTTTGGCAGTTGGTTACTGTTGTTCAAATGGCCCAAGTCCCCATCTTGCATCAGTGCCAGACAGGCTTGACTGTGACTCTCCCAGGATGTCTGCAGACTCTTTCTGTGGCCAAATCCAAGTTGTAAAACATTAGACACTGGATCACCCCTCCTAGGACCCCCTGCTGGCTCCTTTCACCACAGGCCAGGCTCTATGACTTGTCAGAAGCCTGCCCAGGTCTCAGTTCTCTTCCAAGCCCACTTTGCTCAAGCTCTGCTATAACGGACATGTATTTAAATTCATTGGGTCTGTGGTTAAAGGTCTCCACTAATCCGTAGGTCTCGGAGCGATCCGTGGCATAGAACAGCTGCACCTGGTTGGCCAAGCACTGGGCATCATGGACCACCTGGGAGCAAGAACAGAGCTGTTACCATTGGGGTGGGGCTGTGCCACTTTCCCTCTGGAAAAGAAATGCCACAGTCCTACTCACCACGTGGAGCAACTCCAAGGCACCTTAGTTCAGCAAATCTCTTAACAAACCTCCTCCCTGTGGCTCCTGACCTACTTAAACACTTCAGCACCATGTGTTCTAGCAACTCTCCTGCTGTGTGTCTGCCCCAGAGGTCAAGTGTGTCTTTTGTGATCCCTGCCCACTCTAAGATGCACCAGGTCCTCATTTTTCCCATCTTACAGCTGACCTACTTGCAAAGATTGATTGTTTGCTCTGAGATCCAGCAGGGAAAAAGAAAAGCATTACCAATTACTCCACTCATTGTTTCAGAAGGGGTGTCAGGAGATCAGTTAGAGGAGGGGTATTATAATCATCCTGTTCCACCACTACAGTGCCCAGTGCCACCAGTCCAGGCACTGGTACAGTTTTGCCAGTAACAGTGTGCCACCACGGAGGGGAAGAGCACAGGTGTGCACAAACTGAATACACAACTCTGGAGTCTCCTGCTTTGACAAATGGGATTAAGCTTCAAAACACTGTTTTAACTTGTTTGCAGGTAGAAACAGCTTTCATTTAAATTTGCTTCTGTTAGTAAGAAAAGCAGAAGTTTTGCTCTTTTACAATGATCAACTATAATATCCAAATTAAAAAAAAAAAAGAATGCATAAACTGAAATCACCAAAGACTGATGATTCCCTTCTGGCTTTCCCTAGCCTTAAGTACATTAGGTTGAAGAAAGACTGTGAGACCATTCTTTGGCAAAGGGTCTTTGAAAGGCTTCATTGTAATTTGATATCAATTCAAAATTGTAGGAGGAGTTGCAGCATAAAATGAAGGAAGCCAATGAGCAGACTTCTCTTACCAAGAACTTGGAGTCCATTTCTGCTGTCATTAGTACTATCCCTTTCTCCTTCTGCAGATCAGGATAATGGTACAAGACCAACTGGCTTGGAGCAGTTTCACCTTGGGTCTGAAGGAGAGAAAGAAACCTGTCAGTATCCCATAGAAACCTTCACTTCACTACAGATTTGGGTGCTTGATTACAAAACTTTGAGTGTTAACTGCCACAGAGGCAGTTGCCTCCCAGGGCTTAAGGGGCAGTTCTAATTAGAAGTTCATTATTCTTGGTCTTTACAGAAAACAAGAGATTTGCAGTTAGGTTGTTTTTTTCCTTCACTAAAGACCATTCTACGTTTAAAAGAACCCACAATTTTTAGGAAGATGTTTCATCTTACAGCATCTACTTCTACTTTAAGTAGCTTGCATAAACATTTCTAAAAAGCTTGGCTCTTGCTCATGTTTTGAAACTACTGAATTTCTACCTCATTCTCCTCTACACTAGAGATGCTTAATACCCAAAATTTTACTAATTTACCTGTAACTAATGTACAATCAAACCATAATTATTAATTAATAAATAACATTATTATTATTTAATAACAGCTTTTGTCATGATAATTATTTTCTAGTTAAGCTAGACAACCTGTTGGCTAAACTATTTAGTAAATACCATATATTGCAATATGCTGATATTATCTATTTCTGGATCCTAAGTCAATTTTTAACTTTTTATCTTGAACACTCACCTGAACATTTATCAGGGAAGTGAAATGTAATTCTGTTCCAGACCACTGCCCCACAAAGAACTCATAGCCTTCTTTTCTTGGCAAAGCATACAGAAACTGCAGAGAAATGATAAAAAAAAACCAACTAATTTTTCCTTACATAGAACAAAATGATGCCTGTGTCACACTGGCCTCCATCATTAATGCTTTAGTGAGAGAACCACAACATAAAAAAGTGTTTCTTTGCCCTACCACAAGTGACAGGACAGCAAGAACCAGACTTCAAAGCACACAATAAAGCAGAATTACCCTTTCAGTATTAATTCATTAGCAAATATCTTGACAAATATTTTTATTAGTATTTTGAGACATAAAAAGGAAAGGAGAGTGGAGACTCCGACCTTTTTGTTCTCACCTAGAAAACTAACCGCAGAAATGGTCAAATATGGTAAGGAGCAGAGCATTTAATCCTGTCATTTTATCAACTGCTCCAGGACAGGCAGCAAGCATCTTCTCTCTAGACATTTACAGCCTATCCAGCTCCACAGGCTCAGTTTCCCACACCAAGGGAAGGACAATATGGGAGCAGAAAATCTTGCAGGATACCTGACTGAATGCCAGTGCACTGTATGGGAATGCACTTCAGGCTATAAATAACTTCCCAAGTAGCTCAGGAAGCCAGATAGATTTGATCTTGCTCTTGGCAAAAGAAGTAGGTAGGACTAATCCATCAATCCAGTAAAGTCTCCATTCCCTGGGAGATTCTGTGCTGCTGTTGTATCAACCCTCCATCTCTTCTATCTAGATCAAACTGTTTCATACATATGAATAGGCACTGCTTTATCTGTGCACCAGGACAAGTGTTTGAACACCTGGATTTTACTGATCAGGCCATACAATGGGTATGAACACAGGAGGGGGTATGAACACATGAGGGCCAAAAGTTAATGGATTAAGCTTTGAAGAGAAGCATTACAGCTCTACAACCATACACGGCTGCACGTACCGATGGACAGTTCTGGGCTCTCTTCCACATCAAGTCAAACTTGTCTGCCTTTGGGGAAGGAGAAAGAAAAGTTCAGTTTTCATACCACAAACGTGGATGCAGAGCTGTTCACAATCACCTCATTAACCTTTAGAGTGTACAGCTTCCATCTGGAGAAGGTCCCGCTGGGGGGACAGATGGCAATGAGTGTGTGGAAAGCTGCATTTAGTTCTTATTTACCTAAAAGTCATCAGCACCCTGTTTTAACAAGTCTCTAAGATGCAGCAGCAAAATCCTTGGATCCAGAGCTTCAGTCCCCGGATGTGGGGGCCTCAAGCCTGAGGCTTACATTACATCCTCTTTCAGTAATTGCTCTACTGCATCATGTAGTGTCAACAGCTGAGCGAGACAACACATCCCTGGCTCCAAATTGTGGATTTACATCATTGTCATCTGTTCTTCAGTATAAAAATGCAGCCCATATCTATACTCAATAACATACTTATTGCTTAGGTTTGAATTAAAAACCACAACCCTTGATGAAACCTGGCAATCTCATTCATGTGTTCTCTGTGTTTCCCCAAATCTTTTGCCTTTTTTTTTTTTGCTTCCCAGTACTGTATTAATATCTACTTTAGGTGTTTGGGAAAGAAAACATATGCCATTCATCAACAAGAAATTCCTTCGTGTGTACTTTTGAGCATGGGAGAATTACGAAAGGCCTTTCTTTCAGCCAACAAAAAGCTTCTGGCAAAAGACAAATGCTTTTTTTCCCCTCGATGACACCATGAACTGCTTCCTAATGTGCCTGGGATCTGGTTTGCATTGAAGTCTTAAAAAGCTTCCAACACTCCTCCTAAAACAATGCACCAAAGCATAGTGCCAGCCCCACTAATGAAAGACCTACATCATTTTAACTGGAGTCCCTGGCTTTCACCCTCTGCTACAGTAAAAGTGCAAGTCAAACCATTTTCACAACATCCACATGTTGGGAAAACCGAAACATGAGGCTGCTTGACTTCAAATCCCACACTTCCAGAACATACAGCACATCACACACTTAGAATACTGCCTCCCACTGAATTCAATTGCAGCNCAAATCAGACCCCAGATCTAAATGAGGTTTCAGGAACTCAAGGAACACACAGTTGTGAAAAGACAGATTTAAGAGATTGCAATCACAGAATGACTCTGAAGAAAAGAATAAAGAGATCCCCAAAGTGAAAAAAGCCTAATGCAAACTAAGAACAATTAACACCTGGAAAAGTTATCAGGAGTAAGAAGTATGATCTTATCTCAGGAAACACCCTGCAATCTCAAGAAAGACCGTGCTGCCAATAATTGTAAATGTATGAAAGTAAGTCCTAAGTGATTAGCCTCATGCAAGCTACCAGCCAAGTGCTCTAGGACTGCCACATTAACCTTGAGGCAGCTGCCTGTGCTGCAGAGAAGAGGGCAAAGAAACAAGCAACTCTGAGAAAAATAACTCTGAAAATACATATACTACTTAATAAACACTAGGGCCTTGCAAAAACTGTTGGATGCTTGTATTAAAATAAGCCGGAAATTCCAGCCAGGTGTGCAGAAAAAGGTCCTTGATTTATTGAGACTCCTCTGAGTGAGACAAAAAGGGGTATGCATTTCTGAAAACAAAAACCTTTGTTTGGGGCAATAAAATCACTCAGCCCAGAAAGTAAGTTTTTTCTTGAAACCTCACTTTCCTTTAATGACTGCTTTTAAAAGCAGCAGAACCTCAGTTGGAAAGGAAAGCTTTGCATGCTGGCTTTTCACTGGCAGAACTATAGAGGAACTACTTACAGGAATAACAGCATAAACTGTGTCTTTTGCAGAAAAATACTGATTCCAAATCTGTAGGAAACAAAGAAGATGAGATACAGTTAAAAGTCCAGTGTTTAGCAGTAATGTTAAATGCTTTAAAATGTCAACTAACTTTTGTAAGCACTTTGGGAAGTCATTTTTCAATCAAGCCTGACTGACTTTCCTGCTAATGCAACATATTTCTCCAAAGGTTCCAGATGTACCAAAGGACAGATTTCAACCAGGTAACAGAAATGAGCAGAGGGCTCAGACGTGGCTCAGTATTTATTAACCATCAGAAGTGCTTCTCGCATTTTTCCCAACAATCACACTAGTGACTTTTTGGTGTTTTTGGTGATGGTGGTTTTTTTGATAAAGAACATACAAAACATTTTCAACAGAAGATAAGTCTTTGTATGACGCTCCTCTGTGTTAACAGCCTTTTTCTTCACCACAGCAGGATGGCAATATCCAGTGTACCTGTACCTCCTAGTACATCCTAGGAGGACTTACCGAGATGGAGAAAACTTTATCTTCTCCTATGGATACCCATGTGGATATGCTTTTTGTAAATAAATATACATCCACGGCTGTGTTTTATTTTTCAGCCTAAGAAAAATTTCCATCCTTTCATGTAGATTACTGTCAAGGACAGATGTGAAGCGAAGTTTATTCCATTTAAATCCATCACCTGTGTTATTTCCTCTGCTGATTTTTCTTTCACCATCTCAACATTAAGAATTGAATCAAGTGTCTGCAAGAGAAAGCATAAAGAAATGAGCATGATGGCAGTTCTCTGACCTTGTAAGAATTCAGAATGAATGGATGCAATTACAGAGAACAAAATCAGCCTAGAGGAACTTGATTCAATTTATAGCATTACTTAGTCCCTTTAATTGCCAAATAAAATACAGCAGCAACACACTGAGAAGTGGATTCGCACACTGAGGCAGAATAGATTCTTTCAGGACACAGCACACGTTTTGCTCCAGTTGTGCAGATCTCCATTGAAGCTGCAAAAGGAACTGCAGCCTTTTGCCTTCAGCCATCTCAAAGACATGCTCTTTGGCAGATATACACTGAAGATTAGCAAAATAAAAGAATGTGAAATAGAATTCTCTTGTTCCTGGGCTGGCTGATCACTGCAAATATATTTCCATGCTGTAAAAGGAGCTTAACCCTTTCCATTTAAAGTTCAGAACAGATGCCCCAACTGTAAGGAATTTCTAGGGTGTCACAGAAAAAGGACAGGGCAATAAAAACTCAGAGTGCCAGGAGTTTCAAGGTTGGATGAGACCCCAACAGTAAACCAAGACCTTACACTCAAATGCAGCATAAGGAACAGCAGGTTTATATCAAAGTGTTCTTGACTGAAACACTGGCTGTGGCAATACAAGTTAATCCACACCCCTGCCTTGCCACCATGTCCCCTTCTAACACTTGGGTTCATTTCCCTTACCTTATCTTTTGTGAATCCTCCCTTTGATGTCTTGCTGCCCAAGCCTTCTGCCTGCAAGAAAACATTCTTCTTTAGTTTTACAGCTAATGCTTTAATGCCATTGATTTGCCTTCCCTGCCACACATAACCTGCCTGCTGACAAAAACCCCTGAGTGGGAGCTCAAGATACTTGAAGATCACTGCAGTGTATTTTTAATAAAATAAGTGATTGGTTAGGTGAAGATTAGTAACTTAATGTGAATTATGAATTATGAATTTCAAGGCCAGAAAGGATTAGCCAAAAGGAAACTATTATGCATTTTGGATCCAATATTATTGACCAGTTTTCTTGCATTCAATAAAACAAGCGATAAATGCAGGATTGTGTCACTCCTCTGGCCAAACTAATCTGGAACTAATTAAACTTAAACAAGGTTTCAAGCAGGGAATTTACAGTCTAAAAAATAATACAGAAGAGTACAGAACAATGCTTTTAGCCATCATACAGTGAAATTTCAGAGCTCCTACTGGCAGGGATACTTCAAGTTTGTAACATTATCCTGATCCCATAAAAATAACATTATAGCTTCAATGTATGCGATTTACAAAGAAAATTAGCCTTGCCTTTTCCTCCATGCATCTGATAAACTCTCCTTGTTTGGAATGTCCCACAGGCTGCCTTTTCACTTCACTTCTTTTTTCCATACGGGATTCAAACACATCTGGACTGGACCTGAATTGGAACAGGGACTGTTAACAGTACAGCAGAGCAATAGAACAGCTCAAGTTGGAAGGCACCCATAAGGATCACCCAAGTCCAACTCCCTGCTCCTTGTCCAACTGGACATAAATTCATATAACTAAAACATTTTGATTATGACAGGAAATATGACAGGAATAAACAGGAAAAATCAATGCACAGTTAAGAAACTGTGAAAGCTGTTAAACAATATCTCCTATGATCCAAGGCTTTGGATTTGTTTTTGGCAGTGGATCCAACATGACCAGGTTGGATGGGGCTCTGAGCAACCTGTCCTAGGGAAGTTGTCCCTGCCCATGGCAGGAGAATTGGAAGTGGTGGATCTCTAAAGTGCTTTCCGACCCAAGCCATTCCATGGTTCTGTGAGTGAGTCTGTGAAGTCTTTTGTTTCACTGATTTATATTGCTAAGTAAGGTAATCCAACTTTATCAGGATAATTCAAAAGCATGATTCTTCTATGTGCTGTTCTGATTGTGGCCTTGTCAGCAGATCGACTTACATCTAAAATAAGAGCAATTTCTGCTTACCCATTTTCTGTTCAAATCCTCCTTTATAACATGACAGAAGACTATAGGCTGGAATATTCTTTGCTTGCTCCAATGATTTCCAAAGTTGGAATACTCTTTACTTGCTCCAGTGGTTTCCAAAGGTGGAGAGCAGTGCTGGGTGATTACCATCATTTGGCCTTTTAAAACGTTTACTATGATATTGATTCATATTCTTAACCTTAAATTTTAATTTCGTTTTCGCGAAACTATCTCTTATCAAGCTGACCACGCTGGGAGACGACTCTCACTGACATGTGAATTTCAAGGCAATCGGCCTAAGCTAATCGAGTTTCTCATGAAGGCGAAAAGCTAAAATAGAACATCTTCAAGAAAGAGCTCCCAGGCACGCCCTTTTCACGAAACGCAGCCCGCCCACCNCGGCCCGCCCCGCGCTCCGCCCGCTCCCTCAGCCCGCCCTCTCCTGCCAGGAACCGGCCAGATCCGCAGGCTGGAAAGCAGCTTTTATTGAGACTAAAGTCGCGTTACATGGTGGAGCGCCGCGGAGCGAACAAGCGCGGCGGGCACGGCCCCGCTCC
The DNA here is from genome assembly GCA_013390105.1 of Tichodroma muraria. Lineage (NCBI taxonomy): Eukaryota > Metazoa > Chordata > Aves > Passeriformes > Sittidae > Tichodroma > Tichodroma muraria. The sequence continues at coordinate 51,818 of WAAG01029287.1, forward strand.
CGGCGCAGGTCGGTAACTGCAAGGGGAGGTACGCAGTGGTCACTCGAGCCCATAGGTACAGCCCGAAGGCGAACTCAGAAATCACAGCACAACAGCAAGTTTCGGCAGGGCATAGCTCTTTTCCTATTAGGGTTTGCCCTCACAACTTACAGTGCTTTTGATTTCACTGAAATATCGCCTTTTTCTCAAGGACTCGCTGCCCAGAGCATCCAGCCGCCCCTCTGGTACCCCACCAGCAGCTGCAGGAGTTAGGGCAGGGAGCTGATCTGCATGAGTGTATTTACTACACTCACGGCTTTTCACCTGCCCTGTGAATGAACACGGGAGAGAACCCTGCCCACACCTGGTGTCAGGGCTTAGGGAAGCATGCAGGATGGAGAGCGGTGGCGCGGCAGAAACCTCACAGGGATGGGACCGGTGCTCCCAGCCTGCAGCACAGAAGAAACCGCTGTACTCAGGGATGCTCGGATTTTGTCTCATTGACAGCACAAGCCCATCCTCCTACAAGCGGCCACAGCAATTAGCCATGGACTGTGCCCTCGACGTGCAAGTTAAAAAGCAGCTCTGGGAAGCCGTGTCCCAGCACTGACCAGCTGAGCTCCCTGGGCACAGGCAGAGGACATGGGCAGTGGAACAGCACAGATCAGATCTAGCTGGCATTTTCACTACTGCTGCTGAAGAGCCTTCTAAAAGTAAAGCAGAATTCAACAAAACAAAACACTAAAAGATTCACAAGGCAGTACCATAATCTTTTAAATTTTAAGATAAAGTTAGATTCCATACAAATAAACTTCCAAAAATATTTTGAAAACTCTGGCATATGGCTATGATACAGTATGTACAAATAAAATATCAGAATGGTTACATTTTATTGCTTTTTTTCTTTATTTGGTTAAGGAATTATACAGTAGTGTATAAAAGGGTATGGGAATTGGCAAGAAGCAAGTGTTGGCTTCTCGTCCTCTCTAAAGCCAAGGTTGGTTGGTTTGGTTTGGTTTTTAAATACAATGTTTTCAAATGTCACATCAAAAGCATTTTGATACTGGGTGGCATCTGCATTATCCAAACAGGATAGAGCAACAGTGAAAGAAGCCTAGGAAATGGGTAACAGGGCTCCATTTTGTACATTCCTTTGCTGATTCATACTTCCAAAATACAATTATTGATAAAACATCCAGTCTGAAGGTATATAAAAGTGAACAATTGTGAACTGATTTCTTCATAAGCTGATGTTTTAGCGAGGTGGGCAACTTCAACTCACTAATCATGCAAAAAACTCTTAACAAGATCAGTGATATTTGTGAGCAAAATCACCCAACTTGGCCCTGATCTAGCCTGCAAGAGAGAATCCCCTCTGCAAACATCATTTTTCTAGGTTCCAGAAGGTAACAAAGACACTGTGTTTAGATCCACTACTATGAACAGATCCTTAAGTTCCTCTGTAGTAAGGAACTAGTTACAAACTGTGTGTCAGTACAGAATGATGATGCCATTGCACATGCCTACACAGCTTTTTACATCCTTCTGTTGGCAAGGAGACAAAAAATAAAGGTACCAAGAAGGAATCACGGTCACGATAGTCAGGAAAGAGCTCACAGGTCTTCTCTGGGCCTTCCCACCTGCTCACACTCCTGGAGTGTAACAGAGCACCACTGAGGCATGAACTGCTCAGGTGCTGTTCAGCAGGCTGCACTGTAGGCTTTTACCTCTTAAGCATCTATTAAAGCTATTAAATATGTTCATTTAAAAAAAATAAATAGACAGGCTCATCTCACAAAATATAATCTGAATGCAACACAGCAAAGCCTAAAGAACGCTGAAGTGAAAACCCAAGCACTTGGCAAGTTAATTGCTCCTGTAGGCTCATGATATAAAAACACTTTCAACTCTTCCCTTTAAAAATACATCCTGATGTAGATGTACTTTCCTGATGTAGATGTAGGGCATGACTTACCCCTCCTGCTTTCCTCTGACTGAAGCCAAATTTATTCATGAATATACTTAGTAAAAATCAGAAATTTAGCCGAAGCTCTTAAACCCCCATTCCAGGCTCAGTCTCTCATTATAAACAGATTACTACCAACACAGTCCCTGACACAACTTCTCCTTAAATATGCATAATTTACTCTATCTCAAATATTTACAAGCAGAAGCAGCCCATCTTCACAAGATAGATTTTCCTTCTGCTCTACATAAAGTGCAGCTCTCTAATTTAAGGCAAATTTCAGTGAAATATAAAACCATAGTTTTATTTTAGTATGTACACATTTTAAATTATAACCAATAACTCCCTTGAAAAGGAAATAACGAGAGGAAAATGTTTCCAAGTTTGGGAATTTTCTGGATTTTAACAAAGTCCCAATATTATGTCCTATTGACATAAATTTGTAAATTTCTTTTCAATAAATGCAACTGAAAGAGGTGGCAACATGTACAGTAATTTAGCTCCAAAGATCGGTAAAACACTGGGAAAGTGCAGCCATAGTTTTTCATGTCCTGTAGCTTCCTTTAGATACAGTAACATCCACCAATATCACATTTCTAAACATATACCCTATATACCTAATGCTAATCTCAGTTCTTTTAGTGTGTATTTCTCATCTCCATCTGTGTCAAACTCGTTAAAGCTCTGTGATTCTTGGGCCGTGGAGCCAAGCAGCTTTTGAAGATCTTTGTATGAGAGTTTTCCATCAGCACCCTCAGGTGCTTTTTCAAACAGTTTCTGAAGATCTGCAAAGAGAACAAGGATTGAGAAACAGCTCCTTTAAGTACACAGGAATATCCTACAAGCTGCTTTCCCAGCTTTACAGCACTGTCTCTTAGTACCCAGTAGTTACACACAGCATCCCTGAGTGAGGAGTTTGCCTCCTATGTCATCATAAGCTGCTGGTAACAGTTTAGGAGAAAAAAGCAGGCACATTTCTGGATTAAATTACACTAAATCTCAAGAAAGTAATCCTTATTTCTGGCTACAACCAACAGCCCATTTTACATCCACTAACTGCATACAGATGCAGTTATCCCCCACAAAAGCAAGCTCTGAATGACTGTTGCTATACCAACAGGACAGATGATACAAAGGGAAAAGTATCTATTCACTTCCTGATGCAAAGAGTTGCCCTTTCAGGAGCTGAAGAGACTGAACAGCAAGATCCAGAAACCATTCATCTGACCAGGCAGTATTCTCTTGGAAAAAAAAATACAGAACAGAAAAAAGCCCCAGAACATACACATCCATAGCTACGTCTTTTTCCTTCAGCACGTTAATTCTGCCCTTGACTTCTCTCCCAGTCTCTGGGGCACTCAATGTAATACTTTGGTACTCAAAACAATCTTAATTCACTAATAATGCACACTCCTGCCTAAACTTCAATTTCTTTTCTTTTACATGCTATTGTTTACTTTTAGGTTTTTTCTTAATTTCTTTAAAAAAAAAAAACAAACAAAAAAAACCACAGTCCTCAAGTTTTTAAAATTGACCTCCCATCTCCCAGAATGTTTATGCTTATCCGCCCCTAAACATTTGCATGAAATACTCAGAAGGAAAGGTCAGCCTAAAAAGGACATACCTTCAATGCTAGAAATTCCTGGTAAGGACAGATGGCTCAGCTGCCCATTTCTCTCTGTGTTGTCACCAGCTGACCTTGAAGCCACCCTTGAAAGGTCTGTGGGCTTTGCTGTAGTACTCTGACTACTTTCAACTGTTAAAAAACAATTTCTATTAGTCTTACTGATTCCACAGAATTACAGCTAGCAAAACCAAACAAAAATCCAATAAAACTGATTTTCTTTATCACAGTATCTGTATGGGATAAGAATGCTGCAATATTTCAGAATGTAGCAGTGTTGTCCGTTTTTACTTTAATGGAGAGAACAATTTTGGGACAGCCACACAGCTTTAATCTTCCATTCTGTACTAGGTGTGTATTTATAAACTCCCATCCAAAGAATGACTTGGGAGTGTTGTCTGCTCCCCACTCTGAGGGTGCTGAAGAAGCTTCATTAAGCAAATTACATCTGCTCACCTGTCGCTTTCACCTTATCAATACCAATATTCCCCAACAGCAAGGTCTAAGCTTCCAAGCACCTGCTTGGAATGAACAAGCAGCACAGTTCTATTGTAATGAAGTATTTAAAAATCTGATGTTCAGCAGAAGTGCAGAACTCAAGTCAGCAGAGGCAGAGACCTTTCCTCTCTATTACATTTACATTTTGAAAAAGCAAAACCAGATGTTACTGGGTATAAAGCTCCACAGTTAATCACTGCCTGCCTTCAAACACCAGCTACTGATCCATGTGAATACTGCCATACATTTTAAGTCACCTTCAAACTTTTGGAGTCATGCAAAGTTTTCTGTTTTAGAAACATAAGTCTCCTACCACTTTAACTAAAAAACCTTCATGAAAATCTTAAGGAACAGTCCAATTATTCACCTTAATTAGTTATTCTTTGAATTACACGGGGAACCTCCAGGTTTATGATTACTGTTACCAGACATCCTTACCATTCTTTGATGCCTCAATGGGTCTGTCATTTTCTGACTTGCCTGTGAGAGCACTGATCAGCTGAAGAGTCTCTTTCAGTTTTGATACCTGAGAATCTCTAGTTCCTGCTTCCTACATACGTACAGAAAAAAAAACAAACTTAAAATCCACCCCTTCAGTAGATGTAGAAGATCAGAAAAAGTAGTAATTTAAAATATGTAAGCACTTTTGACTGACTTAAGAGGTATCAGGCTGATCAAGTTTAAAATGATGAACAAGATTTAAAAACATAAACAATTTTTTAAAAAATCTATGGGAAGATGTAATGAACAAATTCACACTGTCTGTAGGAAAACAAGGGAATCAGTACCTCAACCTGAAAAACAGGCAATTATTTTGCATACTCTCATTTGAAAAGAGTCTGATGTTTATTTTCTGAATTTCCTACAGAAAAGAGCAAGACACTGGAAAGCTATAATATAAAACAGTCAAACATACTTGGAATGGAAACTTATACATTAATTAAACTGCTTCATTGTTTCAAAGGTTTATCTGCACTAGTGAATACCTTTGTGCAGGAGCAACTGCATGTCTGCTAAAGTAAAACCCCCATATTTTTAATCTGCAGCCCCCTTACTCTATTCATTGGTATATTCCAGATGACCAGCTGAGTTCACGTCAGTATAAGCCCAGAACTGACAGTGCAGCCTGTTCACTCACCCACCTTCTTTCCAGCAGATGGAAATTAAACTCAGCAGCATCCCCAGCCCACAATTTGGCCATTCAGTTCAACTCACTCCCAGCCAGTGATAGACCATTACTGAGAGGGGCTTTCAGCAAGTCCTTCACTCCATTAGTGCCTCTTTGCAGACGTTTGCACAATTAAGGTCCATTTAAAACATCTTTAGAAAGACAATTACATGCTCTACTAATCCAGTGTAATTTGCACTTCCTTACTTTACCTTCAGTTCTTTATTTGACTGAGTTTCACTATCTAGTTGATCTTCATTTTCCACTGTTAGAGAGGTAGTTGCATCATTCCCCTACATAAAAAACAGAGCAGTTTGTTCATGCGCTTTTTATTTTCTACAACAGAGTTTCTTTCCTTCAAATTTGGCAAACATTAAGCAGAGATAGACCAGGGCAGATACATTGTAGAATAAACATGAAGTCATGAAAATGGGTCATATAAGTTACTACAGCAACGTCAGCAAGTTCCTTTATTGTTAAACATACAGAACACGTTCTCACAGACTGGCCCCAGTGTGGCAAACAGAAAACACTGGAAGAATTTATGAACTTATTTAGGAGCTTTTCTTATTATTGGGTTTTTCTAGAACT
>WAAG01029295.1:4690-32040 GCA_013390105.1 Tichodroma muraria
GAAACCTAAACACAGTATGATTTATACATATAAATCCCACTAGAGCACAGGCTTAGCAAGTCTGCAGCAGCTTTTATCCTACTGTTTTTCTCTCCCTGCTAGTATATAGCCAATCCAATTCACAGAACTGACTCAGAATAACTCAGAAGGGAGTTTTGTTTCTCATAAACAAACCTAAGTAGGTACAGAAGCATTTAGAAAAGAAGGGTCTAAATGCATTCAAAGGAACTACTGTCTCACACAGCAACTAAATTTCTGGAAAAAACATCCTTCTCCTCCACACCTTTCAAATACTTTATCTTATGTTATAATAATATATATAATACATAGTATTTTAAAGCAAGAATGCAATTGAACAGCAAAATTTCTTCTTAAATAACCATAATAAACTGAGAGAGAGATTTGCAACTGCCCCCAAAACAACTGTGTCTTGCTCTAACAGATGAAGGAATGACATGCCCACATCTAAGCACCTACTGGAGAACACTGGAGACAATCTGCTGTTAAAACATTTTTTTTTTAACGTCTAAATATTAGCTATCACTGTTCTCTTGCCACCGCAGACTACAACTTCCTTGTGAGGGGAAGAGGAGGGGCAGACACTGATCTCTTTGGTGCTCTGTGACAGGACCCAAGGGAACGCCCTGAAGCTGTGTCAGCTCTCCACCCAAAGGGTGGTTGGGCACTGGAAGAGGCTCACCCCCAGGGAAGTGGACCACACCTGACAACGGTTCAGGAAATGTTTGGACAATGAATGCTCTCAGGCATGTGGTGTGACTTTCAGGGATGGTGCTCTGCAGGGCCGGGAGTTGGACTCAATGATCCTTGTGGATCCCTTTCAACTCAGCTTATTCTGTGACACAGATTTTCTGCATGATATAGAGTAACTATAGTAATATAGAAGATTTTTTTACTTATTTTCTAGAAACAAGGGAGATTTATAAAATGCATTTTACCTTAATCAGAAGTTCCAGTGCTGAGATTTTACATTTTGCTGCTCTATCTTTTGTATAGACACTAAGACAAGTTTGCTACACAGAAAAGAAAATCAAGATAACAATACTTGTAAGTAAAAGCAGAAATTCAAAGATAACGTATTCTTCTACTTCTTCAAAATATCTGTTCCTTACATGCTGAAGGTTTTTTAAAAAGACTAAAACAATATCTAGTCCTGGAAATGGTTTCACTGACAATACTGCAGCACTGTCTGACATAATAACAAGCCCCAATTCAAGCAAAAAAAATTGAGTTTCTGCAGTAAAAGGCACACAGAGCAAATTTTCTACCTCAGTACTATCAGTCCTTACAATAAATAGCTACTAATTTACGATCAGAAACTTTAGTGGTGCAGTCAAGAACTTCTATGCAAAGCAGCATAGATGTTCAGCCATCCAGACTCCAGTAACCTCAGGTATTGTAGTTACCACCAATTTATGTATATACTGCAAAAGTATCAACTTCTCAGGTGTTTTATTGGTAATTAAAATTAATCCTATAGAAACATTTAAAATTTTACACTTAAATGGTAACTTTCATTTGTATAAATTAGAAGTTACAACTACTACTCCCAACGAAAATAACTAATTTTCAGAAATAATACCTACTATGCTCTATAAAGAAAAGTTAATTAAATTAAGCTTACAGCTGGACGAACAATTCCACACTCCTCTGCAGTATGAATTATAGTTTATGTCAAGCAAATTAAAATTATTTCAGCTCTAACAAGAACACTAGAAATAGGCAAGGCTGACTGGGAGGAATGAAGTATAGCTATGAATGTTATGATATGACACCCAACAGACTAGTTTCAACTATGTGGCAAAAACACTTTCAGGAAATAATTTTCATTTACCTACCTTAATATTACAGGCATAAGGATGAATTTTGTCACCAACTTTTTCCATAAAGACACAAAGAAACTTCAACGCTTCTTCCCTGCAATCTCGAAACTGAAAGAAAAAAAAAAAAGGAATAAATTGAAGTGTGTAACATGTTGTTCATGTAACAGTACTTAAACGCTACTTTAAAGTTTTCCAACTTACCTCTTCGATGGTGAGGGATCTGTGGATAAAGACGAGTAAGCCATGCTCCTGGGAAAACACCAGGGACAGGTGCAGCGCTGCAGGGAGGCGAAGGAACCATCAGGTGTCGGCTTCATCAGGACCACCCAGCCCATCCCCTGGTGCAAAAGGGTGACCTGACGCCTCGGGCATGACTGACAACCGTCACCAGAAAAACCACAACGAAGTCTGGCGCTACTGACCTCCGCCACGGCCTCGGGGCCCGGCCCTGAGCCCGTGCCCTCGCACCGGAGCCTGCCCGGCTCAGGGCCGAGGGAAAGCCAACCTGGGGGCAGCTCAGCACAGAGGGGCCCGCACCGAAGCGCTTTTACCCCGGTGAATGGTTACTGGGGCAAGAGACCCCCCTCCCTCGGAATCACCGGCGACATAAAGCGTGGAGCGCAGCACGGAGGGAGCCGGCCCCCAGAAGCGCCGGCCCGGTGCGTGTGTCCCGCCGGAACCGAGCCCTCCCCGAGCCCCGCTCAGCTCCCCCCGCCGCCACCCCGGCGGGGCCGGGCCCGCGGGCCCACCCTGCTCGCCGCTGGCCAGGCTGGCCACGCAGGTCTCGCCCAGGCTGCGGAGCAGGCTGTATCCGTGCAGGGAGCTGCCGGCGGCATCGCCGGGCTGCAGGCAGCGGTGCAGCTGGAGCAGGCACTGCTGCACCCCAGCCATGCTGCCCCGGCCCCCGGGAACGGGGGCGAGGAAGCGGGCGGGAAGGGCCCGCCTCCCGCCGCATCCAACGCCAGCCGGGGGGACGCGGGCTGCTGAGCTCGGGCTGCAGGAGCGCTCCGCTCCGCCACACCATTCCCAGCGGAATAAGACCCGGCGGCAGGGGAGAGCGTTTCGGGCGCTTTTATGTCTCTCGTCGCAGGAAGGGCTCAGGACACGCACACACAGAATGACAGAATGGATCAGGCTGGAAAGGACCACAGTGGCCATCTGCTCCAACATCCCTGCTCAAGCAGGCACACGGCACAGGGTTGCATCCAGACAGTGCTTCAGTATCTCCAGTAAGAGAGATTCTACACCCGCTCTGGGCAAACTGTTCCAGGGCTTGGTCATTGCACAGTAAAGAAGTTCTTCCTCACATTCAGGTGGAACTTCCTGTGCATCACTTTCTGCCCGCTGCCTCTTGTCCCATTGCTTGGCACCACCGAGAAGAGCCTGGCCCCATCCTCTTGGCACCTTCGCTATAGATACGGATAGACATTGATGAGGTCTCTTCTCGAGACTGAACAGGCCCAGCTCCTCAGCCTTTCCTCATCAGAGAGATGCTCCAAGTGCCTTAATCATCTTTCTTGCCCTCCGCTGGACCCGCTCCAGGAGCTCCAGGTCACTGTTGTACCGAGGAGCCCGGAACGGGACAGTAATGCTGGATACAGTAGTGGTCTCCCCCCCTCCTCAGAGAATGGGCTGCTCCAACCTCCCCACCCCTCCCCACAGCCCAAGTTTTGCCGCGAAATTCGGTAAGGTGCGGGCGGCTCCACGCTAGGTTGCGGGGGGGGAGGCGTTGTACCATGACTGAGGGCAGCCTCTGTCTTGTACCACAAGTAGTAACCTGCATTATAATTCTTTCTGTATTGTAGCAGGTCGAGCGGGGCGCGACTCCCACTTCGGGGGTCCAGAGGATTCATCGCCTTCCTCCTTACCCTCTCGGTTCCGCATCCCCCTTTCTGCCTTCGTTGGGCGGTCCCGTTACGATCGCGCCTCGCCATTGGCCAGAAAGCCCGGGAGAGCGCGCGCACGCCGCTGGCTTTGGCGCGGAGCGTGGAGGGGTTTGTGTACAGGTGGGTGCGGGCAGCCGGCGGGGGTCGCGGCTGCCGAGGGGAGGAAAGGGACGGAAACCCGTCGGTCGGGGCTCGGCCGGTGGCGGAGCCGCCCGCCGCGCTCATTCTTCTCGCCGACCCCCTACCCACAGGTAGGACAGCCGCTGGAGCCGCAGCAGCGCCATGTCGTCGCCAGCCTCCACTCCCAGCCGCCGACGGGGCAAGCGCGGCCGGGGCAGCAACCCCCCGACTCGTAAGTGCTGTGGCGGGAAGGGGCCGGCGGGGTGCGCCCTCCGCCCCGGGGGTGTTCTCCCAGCCCCCTCCTCGGTCCGCCTGGGGCGGCGACCTGGCTGTTCTAACGCCGGCTCCGGGTCCGCTTGTGTGTTTCAGCACAAGATGCTCGCTCTCCTCCTTCCCAGAAGCGTCGGACGGACGACTCCACCTCCACCGGGGACCTGCAGCCCATGCCCACGTCCCCGCCCGCCGGCGCGCAGAGCCCCGGCGCCGCCGATGCGCTGTTCTCCAGCCCGCCGCAGTTCCGCCACTCCGGTACGCTGGGGCTGGGGCGGCGCCGTGGCCGTGCGGACCCTGGGGCTGCAGCCCGGGGGGCCGCCTGCACTGCCGTGGGGCGAGCCAGCGTTGGGTCAGATGCGGCTGAAAAACGCTCGGGGGACAAAATGAGCGTTGTCTCATGTCTCTCATTTGAATGTAACCCTACAGGAGTGTAGTCCGTGTCTGGAGTGCAGATCTCTATCGTGGCTTCTAGTTAGCATGGGATACGTATCAGGGAATACACATTAGTTTTTAAAATTTATTTATAGAAAGAATACTAACACAGAAGCAACTAGGTTGTTTGCCATAGAAAGCCTTTCTTGCTTTTATATATAGGATGGTTTTTAATTCTAGTAACTGTTAATTGTGTCACTTCCTCTACCACCCCGAAAATACTAAAAAAAGTGTTTCATCTAAAATTCTGCATGTTTTTATGCTTGAACTCCAGTGTGGTTTTAAAATGCAGTACTGCTGTGAAGTTTTCTTAAAAAAAAAAAAAAAAGCTTTATTAAAACTTGGGAACTTTGAGAACAGCTGTTAATACAAAAAAAAGTTTTAGGGAGACTGGCAACATCTTTATTTTGTGTTTTGACAAAACACTGGGCTTGACTGATACTACTCATATTATGACAGAGTTGAAGGAGCGATGAGACAAATGCAGGGGCTGAATTTTAGTCTGCTCTAGATGTAAAATGTCTCAATAATCATTAGAAAACACTTCCTTTTATAGCCATTCCTCTTGACTTTGACATCAGTTCACCTTTGACTTACGGCACACCCAGCTCCAGGGTAGAGGGTACCCCACGAAGTGGTGTACGAGGAACTCCAGTCAGGCAGAGGCCGGATCTTGGGTCTGTCCGTAAAGCCAGACAAGTGGATTTGCACTCGGATGGGGTAGGTGGATGACTCATGTCTTGTACCTGACAACTTCTTTTTAAACATACAAATATTTGTATATGCTTAATTTGTTTTCCATGCAGCTGGCTGAGGATATAGTAGCAACTGAGCAGTCTCTTGGACAAAAGCTTGTTATTTGGGGAACAGATGTCAATGTGGCCTCATGCAAAGAAAAATTCCAGGTGGGTTTTGTTTCTTCCTTTTTTTTAAATGACAAGCTAGTTTGATTTAAACAGATATTAGTTGAATCTGATACAAAGGAGGTGTTTGTACTGCTGAATTCTGCTCATTTTTCCTGTTCCTTTTGCCTCTTGACATTCAGAGATTTCTCCAGCGCTTTATCGATCCATTGGATAAAGAGGATGAAGACATTGGCCTGGATCTTAATGAGCCACGCTATATGCAACGACTTCAAGAGGTACTTATTATGCAGTAATTTGTAATTCAGCTTTTCTTTTTTCAGCCTTGCATGTCATCGAGCTAAAGATTTCCTAACTCCCTTGCAGATTAATATGGTTGGAGAACCGTTCCTGAATGTAAATTGTGACCATCTAAGATCATTTGATGAAAATCTCTACAGACAACTGATCTGCTATCCTCAGGTGAAGTAGTGCACTTCTTTTCTGGCATTCAGATGGCTCTTTCATATTCTTGGGTTTTAAAATGCTTGTTTAAATGCAGTGCATACTGTGTGTGTTTGGTGCAATCTCAGTAGCTACTTTATTTTACTGAATATAAAATGTTTTGGTTTATAGTAGATGATCATAGAAATAGTGAGTACTTTGTGCATGCAAAGTTAGCTGGTGAACTGCAATGTCCAGAGTTTTGTACTTCCACCCCTTGCAATACTCAGGTGAATGAATAAATCTGATCTGAACAGCAGGTTTTGTTTTACATAGGAAAATGTTCAGATGGTGTAACTTTTAGTCCTTACTGACTGATCAGCAGCACATAAAATGCTTTATGCGTAATTCCTTCATTCTGTGATTTAACTTGTAAGCTGTTTCCAATACAGGAAGTTATCCCAACATTTGACATGGCTGTCAATGAGATCTTTTTTGATCGTTATCCTGATTCAATACTAGAGCATCAAATTCAAGTAAGGCCATATAATGCACTGAAGACCAGGAATATGAGAAATCTAAACCCTGAAGGTAAACTTTTTGCTTACCATGCTGGAAAAGAATCTTAAAAGTTTTCATAAACTTAGTGAATACTAACATAGAATTACGTTAAGACTATATAAAACTCTACTTGTGGTCCATCTAGACCAATGTCTTCCATTCATGTCTGTTTCAGAAAAGCAAATGCTTTAGAGCCCAAATGCAGAATAATCTATCCATAAAGGAAAACTCTCCTATTATCAGCTACTCATGTTCTTAGTTCTGCAAGTGCAAAGGATTCTTTCTTTTGTATACCTACTCCTGTAAATCAGAATATTTTTATTATGCATTTTCGATTCTTTTTGCTTAAACAAAATAGTAGTAACCTGTCTACCTTCTGCCTAGAAACTATCGTAACGTGAAATTTTGAAGGTTATTTAAATTTTAAGAGTATGAGGTCGTGACATAAGTCTCCATATTTTTGTAGACATTGATCAACTCATCACCATCAGTGGCATGGTCATCAGAAGCTCACAGTTAATTCCTGAGATGCAGGAAGCATTCTTTAGATGCCAGGTTTGTGCTTTCACCACCAGAGTGGAAATCGACCGTGGCAGGATTGCTGAACCATCAGTGTGCAAGAACTGTAACACAACGCACAGCATGGCGCTGATTCACAACAGATCCATGTTCTCTGACAAACAGATGGTATGTAAGCCAACATGGTAAGGTAAGATGGCTAAGCCAACAGGCTCAGGCAGTGGCTAAAACGGAAGAGTTGCTAGTTTTTGCTCCTCCACCCTACTAAAATCATCATCAGCATTAGTTATGTATCTTGAGATTGAATGCTTTGAAAAGAAAAAGCGTTTTGGATCATGGAAATGGGTGAAACAACTTAGTGAAACAGTAAGTCTGCTTTGGAGAAGAAATGCATTAGGAGGATGAAATGAAGTATGTACACCTCTTAATGTTTCTGTATGGAAGCCCCTTTATATACAGTATGTCCAATTCTGTCTGGACTAGGTGAGCCTTGTTTGTAGCAGCATTTTATCCATGCCAGTAGCAATCAGCAGAATTCTCATTTTCATAATCTCTTTTAGTCAGTCATCAGTTTTGCTGTTTGGGTGGGGATATTTTGTTCCTGAGCAATGTTCTTGACTCAAAATGATGCTGAAGAAAAATTCTTTTGTATACTCTCTGGATAAGTTGTGGTTTTTCGCAACTGAAACTTAAGTGATGTTTTCACTAGATCAAACTGCAGGAGTCTCCTGAAGATATGCCAGCTGGACAGACCCCACATACGGTGGCACTCTTTGCTCACAATGACCTTGTTGATAAAGTTCAGCCAGGTGACAGAGTTAATGTCACAGGTAAAATTTGTTTTGAATATTTCCATTTTTCTTTTTCATTGATCTTAACCGTGTGTAAAGGGACCTGACGGGATGCACTTAAAAGTGCTGAGGGAGCTGGACACTTTCTTTGCAAGGCCACTCAGTTATCTTTGAAAAGTCATGCTGACTGGCTAAAATACTAGAAAAAAGCCAATGGCACTCCTTACAGTGAGGAGGAGACCTGAGGAATTGCAGGCTAGTCAGCTTCATCTTGAGCCCTGGGAAAGGTGATAGAGCCAATAATCCTTGAAAACTTTTCTGTTTGGGACAGTGTTCTACACCCCCAGCAAACTTGCAGACAAAACCAGAACTGGAAGGAAGCAGTGCTTGATAGACCATAGCTGTGGTGCCAGCATTCTTCTGGGCTGTATTAGGAGTGTTGCCAGCAGGTTGAAGGAGTACTGGGTCCAGTTGTGGGGTCTCCCAGAGCAAGGGAGACATGAACATATATATAGGACTGAATTCAACAAAATTCTGTTATTGTTCTGACAATAACAGAAGCCTTGGTTGCACACAGAAAGGCTGAGAAAGCTGTGACTGCTCAGCCTGGAGAAGTCTTGGGAGAATCTTAAGCAGCATGTTTAGAAACACCTGATTTGGTGTGGGTGGAAGGATGGTAGTGTCAAGAAGACAAAGCCAGACTGTTCTTAATGATGCCCAGTGGCACACAGAGGGTGCAAGCTGAAATACAGGCAATTCCAGTTAAAAATAAGGACTTTTCTACTGTTTGTGTGGTTGAGCCTCATCACAGGTTGACTAGCAAGCCTGTGTGGAGTCTTTGTCCTTAGAGATAGTCAAAACCTGATGGCACACAGCTTTTAGCAAGCAGTGGACTCCAGCTGACTTCAGTTTGACCCCATGACTGGACTAGACATCCCCAGGCTGTCTGACCTTGCTTCCTTCATTCTGAAGCTGTAGCTGAAGAAGAGACAATATCTTAAATATATGTCTGCAGTCAGGAGAGTCATAATGTAGAGTAAGTTTTGTGATACTGCAGCAACATAGTATAAACCATTTTGCTTTAAAACAACTGCTGTAAAAAAATTAAGCTGTTTGATATGTATTAGAAAGCTGTTATTAAACTTGGCACTTAAAAAGAGGGGGAGAGGCTGACTGGAGTGGGAATTTCGAAAGCATCAAGCCTTAGTTTTATCAAAAATGCTTTCATTGTTGAGAGCACTTTTGGTATGAATGTAAAACATGTATGTCTATCTGCAAAAATGGGTCTAGGTGATTTAGATATGGCTTCTACGTGACTTACCAGTGAGAAATTAGATTACAAAGTATTTAGGCTGTTTAGAAAAGCTCTACTCTTCCTGGGAATTTGTAACATTTTTAGGGTTTGGAATCAGCATGTTTTTCCTTATGTAATGCTGTGATTGAAATTCGTATTTAGGTATCTACAGGGCAGTCCCCATTCGAGTTAATCCCCGGGTCAGCAGTGTAAAATCCGTGTATAAGACCCACATCGACGTCATACACTATTGCAAGACAGACTCCAAACGCCTGCACGGTGTTGATGAGGAAACTGAGCAAAAGAGGTTTACAGAGGAACGTGTGGAAATGCTCAAAGAGCTTTCTAAAAAAACAGACATCTATGAGAGGCTTGCTTTGGCATTGGCTCCAAGTATCTATGAACATGAAGATATCAAAAAGGTGAAAAGTTCTGTATTTCTCTTGTAAGACATTATGTATTTTTATGAGTATATATTTGTAGTTACTGTTTGTTGTTAGTGTCTTAAACTTAAAAATTCAAAAAGCTGTTATCTTGAGCAGTCTTAAAATGTCATGGTTTTAAAATGTCAAGGTGGTGTTGGCTGTAAGTGTACCATAATTCTTTTCAAGCTATTAAGGAGTGTTAATTAGAGGGAAGATAACTGAAAAGGTAGCAAGGCAGCAGAACTGGAAAAACTTAATTGCAGGATGCATCTTGGACATTTCTTGGAAGTTCAGATTACTGATTATCAAAGGCAAGTAAGTACCTGTACCATAGTAACTGTGCTTGCTGAGAAGAGGCATCGACAAGAGAAGAGTAGCTTCAAAATGACATTTAATTGACTCTTAATTATGGAGTATCAGAACATTTACTTGGATGTATCCAAGAAGGGCCTGTTCCAATAAAGTGTCAACTGAGGTACTAGAACATTGTGAAAACTGCAATCAGTAGTAGGTCTCAAAGTATTGTTAGACATCAAACACTCCTAAGTATATTCCTTTGAGTTTTTTTTAATAGATTTATACATTATTTATGAAAGTATAATTCAAAACCATACAATGATTTACTTACAAAATGGGAACACAGTAATGAACAGTTCCTCTTGTTGTTACCTTCTCATTATGCTAATAAAGGCACATCAGGGGGGTGGAGTTGAGGAAAACTAAGGACCCTTCATCAAAGGGGATTCTTCAGGTTCCAACCAAAATCTGGTTACAACAACATGCAAAATTTCTGTCTTTTATGCTTGAAACCCAGGTGCATTGAGTTGTGTTAATTTTAGTAGTGTTTGTTTTTCAGATGTTTCAGTTGGATTTGCTCTGTTACATCTATACAAGAAGTGATATTTTCATTTTTACAGGGTATTCTGCTTCAGCTTTTTGGCGGATCAAGAAAGGATTTTACTCACACTGGAAGAGGGAGTTTTCGTGCAGAGATCAACATTCTTCTCTGTGGTGATCCTGGTACTAGCAAATCCCAGCTGCTCCAGTATGTGTATAACCTGGTTCCTCGAGGCCAGTATACTTCTGGCAAAGGCTCAAGTGCAGTTGGTCTTACTGCATACGTGATGAAGGATCCAGAAACGCGGCAGCTGGTTCTTCAGACAGGAGCTCTAGTACTTAGTGACAACGGCATTTGCTGCATTGATGAGTTTGATAAAATGAATGAAAGCACAAGGTCAGTTCTACATGAAGTAATGGAACAACAGACACTCTCCATTGCAAAGGTAAATGAAACTGAAATTATTCCTAGAGGCTTTTGCTCTTGCTCTACTCAGAAGTTTTCACGATGCAGTTTTTGACTACAGAATCCATCTAACATTGGTGATATCATGAAATTGGAGGGAGGTTTTGGTGGCACAGCTTCAGCTGGTTTCAGAAATGTTTCTCCTTTCCAAACAGGCTGGAATTATTTGCCAATTGAATGCTCGTACATCTATCCTAGCAGCAGCTAATCCTATAGAATCACAGTGGAATCCAAAAAAGACTACTATTGAAAACATTCAGCTTCCTCATACACTGCTGTCAAGGTACTGAACTGCACTGTGTGTGTCATTATTAGGAGATGTTACACTTCCTCTTCTGAAAATGATTACATATAGTAGAATAGAACTACTGTGTTGTTCACAACCTAATGGAAAACTTTATTAGCACGTACTTTAAATGCTGTCCTTGCAATATCTATGTGAGCACAGAAGTGCCTTTTAGTATTTACACATTGACCTTGAAGAGCAGGTGTGATAAGATCTGTAGGATCTCTTTTATTCTATGTTGTTTCATAATCATCTAGAAAAGAGCTGTTCTGAAACTTAGGGTATTGATAACTTGAACAAAAATTCAGGATGCTTTTCTTAGCTCCATAAAGCTTTTAAAGTGAAACACTGATGATCAGGGAACTTGGCGGCAGAGGTGGTAGAATCCTAAGATCTGTGCCTGCTTCGTGCTGCTTTGTAAAATTCACCTGAGGAAGTAGCAGTGCTGGTCAGTCATTTGGGCAACAGCTGTTAGAGCCACATTTAGTGCTTGCTGACAGAAAATTAAACTACATGCTGGAGTTGCATCTCATTAAGAATTTCCACAGTAACTGGAAATTTGAAGTACACTGATAGTATACTGGATAGCCTGAGAATACTTATGGCTTAAATTTCAATTAAGAGCTGCTAGGTTTGAGCAGCATCTCAATTCCACCATTTATTGGATTTAAGCCTCCAAAAATAAATTACTGGCTGGCTAAAAATGCATTATCCATGTCTGCTTATAGTTGAGATTAGTTGAATATATTGTTAGTAAAATTATAAACCATTTTCTTTAGGAATAAACTGAAAGTGCTTTTTGAATTATTTGTAATTTATTTAGTTACATTTTTTTTACTGTTGTATTTCAGGACAGTATCTTTAGCAGCAAGTTCTGTGCACTTGTTATGTGTGGGAGTTTTTCTTTGTGGCAGTTGCAACTTTCTTTTGTGGGGGGATAGGGTGTGGATCTTTTAAGGAAACAAAATATGTCAGCCTTGAACATGGAATCTGAATTTTGCAGAATGTACCTCGCTTTCAAAATTTCAAGTCCATAAGGGTGTAAGCAAATCCATTGTGTTCTGTACCTTGAGAATTCTAGAAAAATTTTCTTTCTGGTGTGAGAAAGCAATTTCTACTGAGAGTAGGAATTAACAGTCTAGTAACTCCTACCTGTACTTATTATGTCAAATCCTTCTAAGCCAAGTGCCTAAATGACAAGGAAAGTATGTACACTAACACTGGATCATATCCCATTCAGATTTGACTTGATATTTTTGATGTTGGATCCACGTGATGAAGCTTATGACAGACGCCTTGCTCGCCATTTGGTTTCACTGTACTACCAAAGTGAAGAAAAGATGGAAGAGGAATACATGGATATGGCAGTATTGAGGGATTACATTGCATATGCGCGTAGTTACGTAAATCCCAGATTAGGTGAAGAAGCAGGCCAAGCCCTTATTGAGGTAAAGGAATTGCTGCTGAGAATGTTCAGAGTCTTTCCTGACTTGTCAAAGTGGTGAAATTCCCTCGTATGTACACTATCTACTTAACAATCTCCTGTAAGATCCTTGATAAAAAAGGTCTCTAATGGAAAGAGGGATCAGATGAGTCATTCTGTGTTCTAATGTTTTAGTTTTCAGATATGTTGGTTTGGTTCCATCACATAAAACACATTAAAGTCTGCCAAAGCAAAATGTGTCATCATAGATACAAGTACTACTATATAAGACTAATCCAGAATTCTAAAGTGATTCAAAACTTAATTCATTACCATGGTTTAATTGCTTTATAACGGAAAAAAAATTAATTGATCACTGCAGACAAACCGTGAAGGTGTGTGAGCAGAAGTACAATATTTGGAATGGCTTGCCAGAATTACTCATATTCTGTAATAAGAGGTGGGGGATGCAGGGACTGAAAAGGAGCTAATATGCAGTGAAATATGCAACGAGTGCCTCCCTTTCAGGCGTACGTGGACATGAGGAAGATTGGCAGTGGCAGGGGAATGGTTTCCGCGTACCCCCGGCAGCTGGAGTCTCTGATCCGGCTGGCGGAGGCGCACGCCAAGGTGCGCTTCTCTGAGAAGGTTGAAACAATTGATGTGGAGGAAGCAAAACGCCTCCATCGGGAAGCACTGAAACAATCTGCTACTGATCCAAAGACCGGAATTGTGGATATATCCATTCTCACGACAGGTTTGTGTTAGGTGTTAAAGCAGGGCCACTGCTGGGATTTTGTGATTTTTAAAATGTAACTTAACCTGTCCTCCTCAGCTGATTGCTAAAAGGTGTTTTCTTTGCTTTTATAAGGAATGAGCGCAACAGCTCGTAAGCGGAAAGAGGAATTGGCTCAAGCCTTACGGAAGCTCATCCAATCAAAGGGTAAAGCGCCATCTCTGAAGTACCAACAGCTTTTGGATGATCTCCGAGCACAGTCTGATACAGTAAGTTTCCTGCTTTGTTTTTACATTTCCATTAATGTTTAAAAGCGTTTTTTTCCAAAATGAACATTCTTGTCCTCAAATCATATTATGGAAGGAAATGGAAACATGAATGATTTGTTGGCATGACTAGAAAGCCAGTTCTGTTACAGACAAATCAGTTGAATCTGCTGTACCATAGTTTATTCTGGCTTCTGGAATTAACAAACTCAGCTTCAGGTTCCAGGCCAGGCTTCAACTTCCACACAGAATGAAAATTTCAAATAAAAATATTAGAAAATTGGTAAAAAGTACAGCATTTTTACTATGTTTGAAGTATTTTCCCCACCTTTATTTGAATTGCTCCTTTTCTTTAAGGCTGTCACGAAGGAAATGTTTGAAGAAGCGCTCCGTGCCTTGGCTGATGAGGACTTCCTGACTGTGACTGGAAAGACGGTGAGGCTGCTGTGAGTTGCCCTGTGCTTGAGAGCCTGCTGTTACGACTTGTACTTTGCCTTACTAAAGATAGTGTCAGTCTGCAAGATCTTTGAGATTTGGGACTATCATCTGCTATGACAGGCATAGCCTTTCCCTGCCAACCGACTGTCACGGCTTCACTCTGCCTTACTATATTGCCACTGCAAGATTTTCGTGGCTTGGGCTATCATTTGCTATGACAAGGGTAGTCATGATTAAGTGGCATCACTGTCGTTACAAGATATTATGAAAATCCTCATGTCAATAATGCTATTTACATTTTAGCTAAATGTAATTACTAATATGACAAGGGCTTTGTGTTTTTATGTTTTTTAGAGCATGGTAACAATATTGCCTGTATTTCCAATTGAATTGTAAAAACTCAAATGACTTTTTAGTAACTGCAGTTTTTACTGTTAGTATTGCAGTAAGCTGAAATAAAATTATCTGACTTAAAAAGGACTCTTGTGTTCATTTCAAGTACAAATCGGCATATCCTGTGCTCAGCATTTTTCGTCTGGAATTCTGCAGTTTTTTGGAAGTTCTTTCTCAGAGCATGAAAGGAGCTTTGCTTTTTGTTTTTTTTTTTTGTTTGACCTGAGTGTACTGTGGAACTATCCTTAATGTAAAAAAAGACAGAGTCTACTTGAAATGACATTTTTTTACTTCAACTATGACTGGTTTCTTTAATTTTAAGTCTGACTAATTAGGCTACCCATCTTTGGTGTAATGACATAGAATCAGTCCTGAAAGAACGAGGTCTTGTTGCTTGTTTACAATAATATTCCCAAGGGCCAGGTATGGGTGATTTTTGATAGAAAAATACAATGCTATGTGACCTTCCTCAGGTGTACAAAGCAGCACGATTGCTTTATGTGGTCATTTTTATTTAAGTGCAATGAGCAGGTCAGAATCCTTGCATAACTGTTTCAGCCAAACTTGAAACTGGATGTTACTGAGAAATATTCCAAACTGTACTCTGCCTTCACTTCATGAAAAGGGAAAAAAATAATCCATCTATTTACTTGAAGTGATCTTGGATTATACTGTGCTCATCCTAAAAGAATGAGTCTTTCTCTAATCATTAGACATTCCTGAAACAGGTATCTATGTTATTGTTGTCCACATTGCTTACAGTTGAAAAGATAAAAAATTACATATCAAAGATCATGATCAGAAAGTTTTTTATAAAACAGGTTTACCACAGGATGTTATGGGGAGAAGAAACCAGTGGCAAGACATTGTGAACTGAGAAAAACTTTGCTGAAAATAAGTGCCTACACAGCAGCCATAAGGATGCCCTAGACTTTTCAGAACAATGGGATTTAGTATGATCATTCTAGGCATCTTCTATCTACCGATCATACTGAAAGTAGTCATATTTGTGTATGCTATGAATTTTCAAGTATGCCTGAGCGTTCAAGGGGAAGGTTAAGTTTTTGGTCTCCAGAGACACACCAAGAAATGGAATAATAAATTTTGCTGATTCCACACACATTTTCTTCCTCATCCATGAACAGACTGAACATGTGAGAAAATAAGGTCTTTTTGCACCCTGTGAGGTGCTCAGTTAACATGCAAGACACAACAAATTTAGCATAACCGAGACCTAAGAAGCTTCACTTGCTGTGCAGCTCCTGGAAGGGTCAGGGGAAAGTGCACTTTAATGAAACACACAATGTCTGGAGAAGGACCAGAAAAAATTAGTAAGATGTTCGGGGAAGTCAGTAAATCACATGGTCAAGGTTATGTCTGGAGCTCTAACACAAGTGTGCTTTCAGATGCGTTAAGAGTCATCAGCTTCTTAAAGGCACCTCTGCAAAATGGAAGTTGGAGAGGAGTCTGAGGAGCTCAATTATAGCCTGCACACAGGCCATAGCTAAAAGACATGGATGGTGTAGTATGCTTTCCAGGACACAGACTTGGCAGGAAAGAGGTGACAGCTTTTATCTGTAAACTTAAATTGATTGATCCAGCTCATACTACAGCTTCATAAAGATCATTAATGAAAGAAGATCCTATGTATCTGGGCAGGGATCACAATGGACAGCTGGGGAAGAACAAGCATTCCTAAACTATTTCCACTGTGTGATCAAGACACATTAATTCAGGTCTTTAACCTGAATTCCGTTGAATTCATCCGTTGTGTGCTGATTTTGGATGGTGTAGAGTTAATTTTCTTCACAGTGGCTGTTGTGCGGCTGTATTTTAAATCTGTGCTGAACACAGGGTTGATAATAGAGAGATGTGTTTGTTACTGCTGAGCAGGGCTTACACAGAGCCAAGGCCTTTTCTACTTGTATTGCCATGTTGGCATGGGAGGTAGGGAGGAGACAGCCAGGACAGATGACTCCAGCTGACCAAAAGGACATTCCAGACTATATGACAACACACCCAGTGTATAATGTGGAGGGGAGAAGGAGGGAGGGGGAGACACCTGAAGTGATCATTTGTCTTCCCAACTATGTTGATGTATTACATGTGATGGGGCCCTGCTCTCCTGGGGATGGCTGGACACTTGCCTGCCCATGGGAAGCAGCAAGTTAATTCCTTGGTTTGCTTTGCTTGTGTGCATGGCTTTTGCTTTCCTTATTAAACTGCCTTTGTTTCAACCACTGAGCTCTCCAGCTTTTACACTTCTAATCGTCTCCCTACTGGTGGAGGAGTGAGTGAGCAACTGTGTGGGGCCTGGTGACTGGCTGGGGTTAAACCATGACACGTTGTTTTCCATTAAGCATGGAAAAATGTGATACTGCAGAATTCTCTTCCTGCTCAATTTAACTTACACTGTCCAGGAAGTAAACTGTTACAACAGAGGATTGACCTATACGGTTATATAAGCCTGATTTAAGTAGTAAGGGCAGAGGAAGAAAAAGAGGAAGGAAAAAAAAAAATCAGTTTTACTCCAATTAAAACAAAACTAACGTTTTACCGAAATAGCTACACATTTTGTTTAGTAGTGTGGATCAATTCCTGTCTGGCAAAACACTGGAGAATGCGGGCATCGATCCCGCTACCTCTCGCATGCTAAGCGAGCGCTCTACCATTTGAGCTAATTCCCCCCCTTGAGGCGGCTGCTGGGATCACAGAACTCTGCTCCTCTGCGAGCTTCTGAAGCCGCAGTTCCACCCGTAGAACAGTTTCCTCTCTTGCTCTGGCCCCTCCGCTCACAAACGAAAACACGTTCAACTTCGATTCCGTAAAACCATACATCTGTAGTATTTAATTCAGCATTTCCAAATCAAGCAGCAAGAAACAAGGCAAACTGGAACAGACACGTTTTCCAGCTGTGTGTATGTAATAATAAAAAAGTAAGCCGTCTTGTTACTTGCCGTTCACGAAACAAAATGCGTTGTGGCATTTCGTCTTCTTGCTATACGAGTCAGGCTTTATTTGAGTATTTTTTTAAATACTCGGAGTAGAAATATTTTTACTCCCACGAGGGGCAAAATCGACAGTGGAGAATGCGGGCATCGATCCCGCTACCTCTCGCATGCTAAGCGAGCGCTCTACCATTTGAGCTAATTCCCCCGTGCCCGCGAGCGACATTCTGCAACTTTAGACTTCGATAGCTACGAACTAAGTATGACAGGTATGAACTGCGCTTTCTGTCTCCACTCTGCTTTTTCACCGCGGGGAGTAACTCCAGGGCAGGCGTTCAGAACATTTAACCAGCGCCTGAGCTGGAGCCGCCTATGGTTTTGCGCAAGATGACAAAAAAACTAACGTGGTAAGGCAGAGTCATGTGGTAAGGCACTTCACGCTAACGTGCGCGACAAACTCGTGCCCTGCAGCCTTTCAGCAGCACCTGCCATACGCTAGATTTGTCCTTCTCCTACACTCAGGGAAATCACATCACACACGACACAGTGGAGCAGCTTGAGGACAATACAAAACTCGCCTTTGCCCCTGATGTCCCCTCAGGAGACCATCTAGAAAGCAAAACTCAAGCCTGATTAAATTAACTTATATCAGTTTCCATTAGTATTGACAAGAAGATGCATTGAAGTGATCCGTGTTAAATGAAAGTATGTAGACACAAAGCCTTCAAAACTGAAACACCCTAAGGTTTGAGTTTTTTAATGGAACTAAAAAGGTTGGACTATTTTTCAGACGTAGGTAAGGAAGTTTTCTAAGCCAGGTTAAAAAATTAGAACATTTTACTTGCCATCTTACACAAAAACTTAACAACACAACAAATTCATGATCACAAAACACTGCTGTCAGTTATATAAAATACATGTTTTATGTAATTTATATATTTACATATTAAAACATTATTAATGTTTTAATGATTGAAAATAGTGCAGAGATCTTTCCTCACCCTTAATGGCTTGGGCATTAAATAAACTGTTTTTCTGTGAGCCGAATGGGTGAAGCTTTAGGCCTTTTCAGTGGCAGCAGAGTGAGACGTGGTGGTGAAAAACAGAGAGAGGTAATCCGCCTTTTTCATAATGACTCAAACTGCACAGGGTCGATAAAGAAACTGTTCATAGAGCTGAACCTCATGAAATGCGATATGGGAGAGATCCTGGCCACAGGCATGCAGGGGGCGTGAGCCTAAGACACACATGTGCCTGTGAGAAGGACTGAAACTGCTTTTGCATATTTGCTTTCCCCCTCAAGTCTACTCAAGTGAAGTAGATAAAATCATCTCCAATATAACGCAAAATGAGTTAAGGATAAATTTTAATTTTTTTATTGTGCAGAGACTGAAGTTAGCACAAGAGAATACGTGAATTTTAAGAGAATATTTGCAGCAACACTGTAGTGTAGTTCCACATATTGGCCTGAATTTGGATTGTAACAGATTTGGAGTACAAGTTGTAACTAAGACAAGTTTTAACTTGCTGATGCTCAGTTTTGAAATTTATTTTGTTTTGACATGTTTCTGCCATCCAGTGAGTTAAATCCTTCAGAGAAAACCACTGGTACATGTATTGTTGGATTACTGCGCACACATCGCTACTAGCAGGACTTACTCCTCTACATTTAAACAGAGCATATTAGAATATCCACTCTCTCTGTAAACTACGTTTTCCTTCTTGGAATCCAGAAAGCATTCTTTGACTTAACAGCCTGTGAATAGAGGTTTAGCAATGTGCTTCCTACTGCAAAGTCAGTTAGTATGACTACAGGTGAATTTTTCTATTTAAGATGTGCTTAGTAACCCCCCAGATTTAAGATGCAATACTATTTGGACAGGATTATCAAAGTCAGTAAATACAGGTAGAAATACAAATAATTTCTAGAATATAACATAAGAATATATGAATGAATTTTTCCTCTCCAGAAACTAAACATGAAATTTTAAACCACTGTATTTATAATTTAAGTTTAATTAGAAAGTAAAGTTGGAAAAGGAACTAAAGACTAGAAAAAAAGAAGGATCTCACTGTGCTTGAGTGACTTCTACGAGTAGTCTTTCTAGAATTACAATATTTGCACTTTTGCACAAATACTTTTTGTATTTGCACTGTAAGAGACGTAAAAAAAAAACGAGTTCTCTCTACTTGAATAAACGCTAGAGGATGCACTGCTCAGGAAAACGAGCTGTTTTATCCAACAGCAGAACACAGCAGAAATGCTCCTCAGACGTCAAGTGTGTAGCCTGGCTTTTCAGGCGTCGGGTTTTCCACGTAAACTCAGAGGTGACTCGGTGTTGTTTTTTGCGGGCGGCGCGGCCCCGCGGAGATTGCGCAGGAGTGCCGCCGCTGCCGCGGGCAGGGGGAATTAGCTCAAATGGTAGAGCGCTCGCTTAGCATGCGAGAGGTAGCGGGATCGATGCCCGCATTCTCCAGCGTTTTGACCAGCTGTAGCGCCACGCTGGGCAAAGATTTTCTGCCGTGAACTGCCCCGGGTTTGTGTTAGAAAACCCACAGCAGGAAACACAGACCACCTCACACCGCAAATAAAACGGGAGAAGTAATGTTAATTGTCAAGATTACACTTGTGCACTCTCTGAGAAACAATTTCTTCACGAACCCAACTAAACTAACGCTGTTACTCTGTGATACAGGGGAAAAAAATAGCCACTTCTCTTCCTTACCACTGCACCGAATGTGAGCATTTATTACTACTTATTAGTGATCCGGAAAGTTACTCTAATTAATGAATGAAGATATGAAAGTTGTCTATATAAATCAGCTCATCACAGAGTTAGTGTCTCTCCAGCTACCTTGCACCCGCTGTAGGATGGGCAGGGCACGCTTGCTCCTAGCGTGAGTTTCAAGTGATATTCGCTCTCCCACGGTGTCATTTAATGTCTTCCTTTAGCCATGAGAATAAAATAATTCGCACTCAAAAAACACCAGCTCAGCTCTGACCAACGTTAAAAACTTAAATATTTCACACTATGCAAACGCGTCTCCCAACTGATTCATTTTAATCCTTACGAAACTGCTCCAGGAAAACGCATCTGAGTTCAAAACAGCGGTACCGCCAGTGGAGAATGCGGGCATCGATCCCGCTACCTCTCGCATGCTAAGCGAGCGCTCTACCATTTGAGCTAATTCCCCCCGCGGGCCCGCAGCCCCCTTGCCTGACCATTCCCACTTCCGCTTCCCTCCCTGGCGCAGTCGCCGCACAGCGCGCTGAAACGCGACCGGCTGTTCACACACACAGGGAACTCCCTCCCCCAAATCCCGGTAGCTGGGCAGCCCGAGCCCTTCTAATCCGCTCCCGAAGTCACGGGGAGGCAGGAACAGCGCACAGCCCTCCGGCGAAACGCAGAAACAATTAGGTCTTCCTGCAAGCGCACTGCTTTCGACAGCCCTAGTGGGAATTCTGCCTAATTTGATATCTGGACTCCTCGAGGCAACAGCAGGCGCTTTGTTCAGCGGCGCTGCATCTGGATAACATCCGGGCTCGTGTTTCCAGGCAATTGCAGACTTATGTTCACACCAAACAATTACTACTGCGTAAGAGAAATCTGGATATATTTAAATACTGTAATTTTTCTAAAACAGTTTTTTCCTATTTGTAATCCCTGGATGGACAACAATCAGCTAAATGACTTTACCCTCTTCCACATTTTACAATATAAAATACATGTGACTGAATAGGTAGAGTTCTTCCAGTTCTTTATCTTGTGACAATAGAGGCTGGGTTCATGTTATAAAAAGGGTGTAAAAAAAAAAAGCACCCATGGAACAAGGGTTCTTGGAAACAATGAAAAAAGCACCAAATGGAACACCGGGAAACAAAGTAATAGTTCACATTATTTACTTACATCTCAGGCGTTTTTAAGTTGTGATGCTATCACCAGATAGACAAGCACACTCAGACAAATACATATAAAAATGAAAAACATACAACAAAATGTAAAAAAATATAAATTTTTACTATAATGAAACAGCTGTGGAAACTTTAAGTGGTTTCACAAACAGCAAGAGAGTTGTGACTTTTTATACATTTACAATATTAAATAATCTGCCTTTCTGAAAAAAAAAAGGAGTATCTGAAAATAAATTTACTAAATAACTATGTAAACAGCTCTTGTTTTCCCCAGGATGCTTTGAGATGCATGAACCACACTGATATATTAAGATCTTTCAAATCTCTTATTTTCAATGACTTAGTGATTTCAGAAAACAAGATTTCAGTCTTTGGTCTAGCCCAAACTTGTATGCCAAAAGTCCCGTGCACATTATTCCATTAACAAAATTCCAGTGTCTTGACACCTACTTCCTTACTCTGCTTGAAACGGCTGGCTTTGCCAAAAAAATGTTTCTCCCTCTCCTATTTATCAACGTGGGAAGAAGCACCTGAAATTAATTTGCAGGAGGTAATAAAGTTTTTACTGCTAGAATGATGCTGCAGGTACCACTGACATTTAAGCAACTGGCTGACTGAAAGCCCCACAGTCAGTGTGCCTGGCAAAGTAAGGATGCTTGCTGCTCCTCCTATTCTGGGACACTTCACATTTTTCTTAGTATTCCTTCTGAACAGAAAACATTTAAGTCTCAAAAACACCTATGCTATAAAACAAACAAGCAAGCAAGCAGAGTCCTTCTAGTTGTGTCTGTATCAGGCTTGTAAGAACACAGCCCAGGCAAGACCAGGGTTTCATCGTGCCACATTTCGAAAGGTACAGCACATCTGCTTGGTTTAATTAAAGGAATCCCCAAGCAGGCTTAAAACTGCCCACAAAATGAAGCTTTCAATTTGTGACTGGGCACTGACAGTCTTAAGGCTTTAACACAGCAGGTAGGGTAAAATTTACTTAAAATCAAGCAAAACTCAGAATGAACTATAAATTGAGCTGTGACAAAATGACTAAGGACAGCTACAATATATTCAGTTCATTCTATTACACAGCCTAACCTCAAGCTGATATAGTATTGAAATGAAACAAGTATGTCTCCAGTTCTGTATCCACTATTTATCCCATATTTAAAGCATTAAGGAAAAGCTGTATTTAAAGCATTGAAGGAAATGTGTTTTGGACCTCAGAGAATCTTACTGAAAAGCAGTATCAAAATATGGAATTGGACAGCAAAATTCACACCATCCTGTGGAGGGAAAAAAACCCACAAACAAAAACCTCAAACTCCAACAGACAGCACCCCACCAAATGCACTGTATATCACATAAAAAGCAACGCAGGAGACGTGCCATGAGTCAGAAGAAACCTCCCAGGATTCCTATTTTTGTTTTTAATGGCCACAATGAGAACAACACTTGTTTCGTTGATGAAGATGTTACTGCTTGTTCGTAAAATTTTGCCTCCATTTTATCATTATTCATTCATACCCAAAGCACAAGACATAAACATGTCTAAAGAAATCCCAAAACATAAGAACCAAGCAAAAAGAAAAATAAAACAAACTCAAAACATAATAAACCCTAGAAAGATTTGCTACTTTTAATAATATTTGCTACTGCGGTTACCACGTTTGAGAAAAATCAGTACAGTCCATCTGGAAGGTTATGCACCAGCACAAAATTCTGTACTATTGGTCAAAGAATCAGCTTAGCCAGGCATCCTAAGTAACTTCAGTTACCACTAGCAGTCACAACAGAAACTTGCAAAAGCCAAAATAATTCATATTAAATATACTGGTTTGGTAAGAAGTATGACACCAAATTTTTTTTTTGTATGTATTTATCAGATTAGCACTTCGGTTAACACTGTGCTCTCTGTGCACTAATAACAAGACGGTGATCTCAGAGCACAGCTCTGAGCAAGATCATTTTATGCGACTCTCTCATCTCCCTGGGGATTGATACAAAAATCACCCTCATTATTTCAACCTGTAAAATCTCTAACTTTATCAGAGTTGAAATACCAAGAAAACATACAAGTTACCATTCTCTTTCACTAAAATGATCCATGGATTTTAGATTTCCACCTAGGTTATCATATGGATTCCAGATTGGCAAAGATTTCATTCTGGTTTTAGGTGGTGAAACAGGAAGCCATACATTAACATGATTATGTATTTAGTTTTTTTTCCTAAGGAAATGCTAGACTCACATCACAACTTATTACCAATTTTTCTGGAAGACCTTGTAACCCTACTAACTTAATAAGTGTTTAAAAAAGTTTGAACAACATGCTACATGTACAATGCCCTCCTTGAAATAAACAGGATGACAGTATGGAACAACTGTGTTACTAATGTTACATACAAAACAGTTTAATAGCTAATAGCAATAAACAAGTTACAAAAGTAGTGAGATTGACTACGCCTGAATCCCACTGGATCTGCAACCTTTGTTTTCTAAATAACCACTGTAAGAATCTAAATTTTCTCTACATTCCCTGTAATTCCACATAGCAGAGAACGTGAGCTAGCTATGCCTAGGCCACCTGGCTAATCAGGTATCACTGAACAGCATGTGTAAGACTTTTCCTCATGTTCATTTATTGTCTATTCCATGGATTTATACAGATAGTAAACAATTTCTTAGTATTTTCAATTTTTATCCACCTTTCACTTTTTGTGCCAAAGTTAACAGGAGTGAGAATGAAGATTTTTCATAGCTTAGAAGACTGTGGAAGATTCATATCCCTATATCCTGTGGCTTTTACTAAGGAACAGAACTATATACTCCTTAAAGGAGATTTTTAACAGAAAAATAGAGTAGCTTTAAGAACACTAACCTCATCCAAATAAATAAACCAACCATTTATAAAAAGCCCCAAGGAACTGGTTATATGGAATGAACTGAAAAATGTATTTGACTGCAATGTTCAAAGCCTAGAGAGCTAAGATGCACAGAACCTGACTGAAGTTCAGAGTATGTTTAGTATCTGATTACTTAGGTCCATATGAAAATCTGAGAGCTTTCCTTTTTTAAATTTATACCCCACTATGATATACAATAATTTTAAACTAGAACAAAGAAACCAGACTTATCATTAGATGAACTGCATTCACTGATGAAAAAGTTTAGGATAGCACCCATTTCAACAAGCTCCTCGACCCAAGTTATCCTCTGATTTGTCTTCCACTTCTCTCCTAGGCTCAACATTACACATTAAGTAAACTCTGGAAGAGCAGTATCAGAAGTATAGAAAACAACAGCTGTTAAAATTTACTAATGCAGTGTAAGATTAATGTGGTTATAAGTATTGAGAACAATTGAAGGAGGGCTGGAACCTGAGTCATGTCAGAGCAGCAGAGGAATGGGAAGCACAGGAACAGGAACCCCATGAGAACCCACAAAAATCACCTGCTCTGCTGAGGAGTCACACTACCCACTGCATCTCCTCCTTCAAACAAGCACCTCCATGACTCCAAAACTAGATTTTGTGAGACCCACTAAGACAACCACCATGACCAGAAAACCCCCTAGGTAAAAGGCTGCGCACAAACCTCCTCCAACTGCTTTACCTTTCAATGGTCTCAGCCTGGACTTGCTCCAGGTGACAACAAAGCAGACACAGCTCCTCTGCCCACACAATCCCACCTTCCCAGCCACTCAGAACTGGGCCTCTGCTCCACCCTTCCCAGGCACTAAGCATGCCCTGCCCTATGCTAGAACTTTCCACCCACCCCAACAGCAACTCCCACCTCCAGGACAGCTGCTGCCCTCCTTTTATTGCTTTCTAGATGGAGCAGTGAAGAGGTGGTGCTGGGAGGTTTGTCATTGTGTAAACAGGGAAATGCTGTAGCTGTGTCTTCTCCTGATGTATGAGGCAGCTGTTGGGATGGCAGGTAAGTGTTCTAAAGAAAAGCCACCAACCTGCCTGTTGGTCACCTCTTCTGTCCCCCTGAAGCTGCCTTCTGTATCATCAGGGAGAAAAGGTAATGCTGGAAAGAGCAGATTTTTGTCCTCGTTTTCCCAATGCAGTTGGCTGTAAGTATATAGTATCAGTTGAGTGTGTATGCCTTTAAATAAGTATTTTTTTTCATAATGTTAATCCATGATTAGGGTTATGGTCATGCATTTTCCTAGGCATTGCTATGAGGGTCGAGGTTGAGAAACAATTTAAAAAAATGTACATCAATATGCGTTTAAAGAGCACAAAATTTCCATCTTCCAGCCACATTCCTGATAATTTCTAACAGTTGAGAACACAATTTCTGAATAATTTGGATATGCAATCTACCTTTCTCTGTCAATTTCTGGGGTTTTTTTTAAGGAGATTATAGAACATGAGTTATTTGCAACTGTAAAGGCTATTCTTGCAAACAATTTCAGCTTCTGCACCTTTGACACCAAATGTTAGGTTAACTGTAAGCAAGAAAAGGCAATTTTAGCAGTAAATGGTAAAACCCACCTTTGGTTTATCCAGCCAGCAGGCTTGGTGAAACTGTGTAGGCTAAGGTACTCCAGCTTACACCCTTCTTCCTCAGTTTCTTGGAGTCTACGGTTTTGGCAGTAACTCATCTCCTGTGTGTTTATAACCTTGCTATTTTTGTGTATTGCTAGATATTTTTCCTGAAAAAAGTAAAACAAGAAAAAAACAGAAATTCATTGATTTCTTCCAACAAGAGCTGAGCTATTTTTATGTAGCTCTTGAGTTCTTTTGCTAAATGTTGTTAGTAAAATTACAGCTACTTCAACACTTCTCAGATAAATAAAAGGCTAAGGAAAAATGTTAATGGTGTTAGACAACTTGAAACAAGATCAATGCAGAATCTTGAGTTGTTTACCAGTCCTTTAGGATCATAGCAGCATTTGAATTGTTAGCAGCCATCTCTAAACAACTTCCTGTGAAGAAAGCTTTATTTTCTCTGAGGATAAAGACAAAAATAAGTTGGTGGGTTTTTTTAATCCAAAGACTTGACCAGGAAGTTACTCAGGAATGCCTGGTCTAAATATGTTCCTTGTTGTCACTGCTAAATAATGGAATAATGAGTGTTGGTTAGCTAACTCACTCTAAATTCCTAGAGATGAACAAATAGGCAGGTGCTTTTAGGCCCAGATGAGCATCCAAGGTGGTTCATGCTTCATAAATAAGATCATGTGAAAAAAAAGTGCCTTACTTCAGCTGAATTTTGTATCACAGTTTTCCACCTAGTGTTTTCAAGAGAAAACCCGCTGAAGTTCCTGTGCAAGTTCTAGCAGCTGCCATAGAAAATTAAATTATTTACATGGGAAAGAGCTCTCCTTACTTCACAAGTGTTAT
Source organism: Tichodroma muraria (assembly GCA_013390105.1). Classification (NCBI taxonomy): domain Eukaryota; kingdom Metazoa; phylum Chordata; class Aves; order Passeriformes; family Sittidae; genus Tichodroma; species Tichodroma muraria. The sequence goes on from WAAG01029295.1 coordinate 31,172, forward strand.
ATAATTTCCACACTGCTTTTAATTTTTTTAACATTCTACAATCCTGATAAACTACACACAATCAATCACCTTCTCCTCCCTTTCTAAAATCTTAGGTTTAACTCTGAGAGGACTAGCTTTAGTATATAAAAAAAACAAAAGCCCACCAACGAACCAAAAAAATCAGGTATAACTTAAACATACAGCTGGTCATAAATCCAGAGCAACTTTATACTTGATTATTACTCTCACTTGTACCATTAGTGCTCTTAGAACTGACAGCTGTATTTTTTCCTGAATACCATTATTCTTTCTTCCCCTTTCTATTTTCTTGTGGTTGGCGCTGTCAAAAAATTGTAGCAAATCAACGCTGAAGATTGTCAAGCACGAAGTGAATACTGCCACATAATGACAGTGGCTTAGTTTCAGTTATTCCTAGTTTGTCTTGCCTCCTGCCAAAGAATCCAGCTCCAGGAACAACTGGATGTGCATGTACAGTATCTCCAAGCCATTCATCACATGTCAGGGCTAAGGTACATAGAATGATTCAGCATCACCAGAAGCCAGTAAATGATGTAAAAACAAGCCAGGCCGGTTAGAAACCAGTCAGGTGGTGATCTTATCTCCACTCACGCTCTGATTTGATTCCTTTTTGGCCTGGCTTAAATTTGATGGATGAGTAACTTCTCCCATTCTGCTGCGGAGTGAGAAATGCTGCCTGGCCTAGCAAGGAGCCATTGTCTGGTTTAGTGCCAACATAGTGCAAGGAACAATCTCCTCTGTAAATGAAGATGTTCAGGCAACAGTCAGAAAGCCACTGGGTGGCAGATTATGGGCTACATAATTTGTATGTGCAAGAGCAGAGAGAGTTCATGGAGAAGAGCAGAAGT
>WAAG01029297.1:0-14289 GCA_013390105.1 Tichodroma muraria
CTTCCTTTCTGGTACAAAAGGATTCAAAGTTACTCTTTGAAGCATTGTTGTGTTTTTTTAAATTTGCTTGGCAAGTGTTAACAGCAGTAATAATGAACCAGCTCCTCAATCATATCTGTAAAATGAAAACTGTCTTTTTAGGCCTGGAGAGATGCTCAAAGTTTAAATAAGGGAGAAAAGATAAAAATCATATTATAAAGCAATTATAAAGTGTTAGATCTTCTTCCTAGTTATAAACAGATATATTCCTAGAGTGACTAAAGTTATGCTACCCCAGTGAGAGAGATTAATCTGGCCCAGGGTCTTCATCACAATATCAGTTAGAGCTTTAGAGCATAAATAACACCAGTAATAGTGCAGAAGAGATGGTGAGTACCTCTAAGACCTTGTTGAAATCTGATATTCTGAAGTGTTGCAGTGGATTCATTTAGTTAGATGCTGTCCATGAGAACAAAGAAAGGAGCAGGCCTGTTTTAGTTAGCATCATTTATATGAAAAAGGGCTCACAGTATTATAGAATCTCAGGCTGGAAAGGATTTCAAGGATCATCTGGTCAAACTTTACTGGGCAAAACCACAGTCTCCAGTTCTGGACAAGATGTCCCAGCAGCCTGTCTAGCTGAATCTTAAAAGAGTCCAGTTTTAGGGAATCCACCCTTTCCATGGGCAGATTATTGAAATGGCTGATTGTTGTTGTGAAAAGTTTTGCTCTTGTGTCCAGCTGGAATCTTCCCAGGAGTAGCTTGTACCCAATGCCCCTTGTCTTTTCCATGTGACTCTCTGTAAAAAGGGAGTCTCCATCTTTGTAGCTAACCTTTAAGTATTGGCACATAGTGATAAAGTCTCCCCTAATCCTTCTTATGTCAAGGCTCTACCAGCCCAGTTCTCTCAGCCTTTCCTCTTATGGCTTATTTTCCACTCCTCTGATCACCTCTGTGGCCCTTCTCTGAACCCTCTCCAGCCTGTCCGGATCTTTTTTTGTAGCAGAGACCAAAACTGAACACAGAATTCCAGGTGTGGCCTGGCAAGTGCTGAGTAGAGTGGGTCAATGACTTTGTCTCTGATGGTGATGTACTTGTTGATGCAACTCAACACCCCACTGGCTTGCTTTGCCATGGCAGCACCCTGGTCACTCACATTGAGCTTGCTGTCCACCTGCACCTCCAGAGCTGCTGCAGCTGTTCCTCAGCTAGGTAGATCCCACCCTGTGCTACACCCCTGGACTCTGTTTTCCCAGGTTTAAGACCTTACACTTATTGAAGTTCATAAGGTTCTTGTTTGCCCACTCCTACAAAGGTCTTCCTGCAGGGTAGTTCTCCAAAGTGTCCACTTCCTCACTCAGTTTGGTATCATCAGTGGACCTCCTCAGGGTACACTTGATGCCATCATCCACATGACTTGGTAAGGTATTAAGCAGCGCTGGACACAATATTGATCCCTGGGGGACCCCACTTGTGACAGGCTGCCAGTCAGAAGGAGCGGTTTTCCACCTCCCCCTGGGTGCAGCCCATCAGTCAGTTCCCCATCCATTACATGGATCACTTTTCTATACCATAATGCATAAATTTCTAAAAAAGGAGGATGTGGGAAATTTTATCAAAAGCCTTAGAGAAATCCAGGTAAACAATAAGTACCACTTGCACCATATCAGCTGAGCAGATTTCTTTGTCATTGAATAAGATAAGGTTTGGAAAGTACCATTTATCCTTGGTGAATCCTTGTTGGCTCTTCCCAATCAGGTGTTTCATTCTAATCTGTTACTCTTTTTCCATTCTATCCACTTTATTAAAGTTTTCCTTCGCCATTACACACATTACTTAAATATTTTGGATTCTCCATTAGAAACGCTATGTTAATTTGTGATGCTTGAAGCAAATTTTAAGATTCTTTGCTGTACCAGGAAGTCCTTCACAAAAAATTTGCAAACAATTTGAATTGAGTAGTGGAAGAGGTTAAAAGCAACCTGTTTTCTTCTGGGACTTCTGAGAGTTCAGTCACACCATTGTCACCATCAAGACAGAAGTACTAAAACAAGTCATATATAAATGAGATATTTTTAGCAACCAAAGCACTAAGCAGTAAAATTACATCAGAAACTACTTGTATAATTTGTGATGTCTTACAATGAAACATTTGGTTTAGAGATCAGTCTATCATTTTGATTCCTAATAAATTCTGTATAGTCAGAGCATAATATTTTGCTATCTGATGCCTTTTCTTGCATATTATCTAGCCAGCTTTAGTTGAACATATTTGGTTTTTATTACTGTCAGTTTACAGCTTATTTATATTATTAATGAATAAATAATTCCTTACATTTCATCAATATCAGCTCCTTCTTTGAGCATCCATAGTTTTTAGATTTGAGTACTTAAAAAATATATCACTTTAATTCTGAAGCTTTAAAAATAAAAGCAAATTACATTTTAAAAAAACCCTACAACAATTTATGATTCCAAGCTGAAAATGAAGAAACTAACTAAGCCATAAATAAACACGTGCTAGTTAAGTAAGAACTATGTTTATGGAATCAAAATAAAAGGGAGAAATTAAGCTATGGGACATTGCTCCCATGGGCGTTCCATGTGCCCTTCTAGCTGTAGAAGGCAGATAAGCTGCTGACAGCCACAGCAAGCTGTCAAAATTTATAAAACTCCCTTTCAAAACACTCTGCAGGTCACAGGGCCCCAATTCACCTTCTCACCAAAGGCTGAAAAACAAGAAATATTTTGCTGTGTGGCCCCAACTAATCAGTGAAAGTTTTGCTGCGCTACAAAGAGAAAGTTCCCGGAAAATGTGTGACCAAACTTGGTCTCATGAAACAACAAATTTTCTATAAAAAGAAATGCTGGGCTAGAAAAGACACTTTGATTCTCACCTCACTGTTTTTCCTGACACACTTGATCAACCAGGTGGAACAAGCCCTGAAATACCAGACTCTTCACCGAACAGTCTGGGAGAGCCTGTAATGGGACTTTTGGATTAATCTGGATAGATAAATGAAACATTTTACTCTTATTTCCTCTTAAATGTAGAATATTATTTTGCTTCACATATTACAGATTTCCCCTTCAGTTTTATAGATGCCTGCCAAAACACAAATAAAGTGGATCCAAATGTGAAGAGAAAAGCTGTCTTTGCAGAGTCTGAGACTCTTGGAACCCCAGGTATGTTGTATCTTTGGGTATGGGGAACTGGATCTCCCTTATAAAATACTGTGTTGTGAAGTTTTCCACATGCTGACAGTTGTGGATTAAACTTTTAGCTGGCAGTAGGATGTGTAAATAATCAGCTGAGTTTTGCCTGAGAATCAAGTCCGTACCTCTGATATCTCAAAGAGAAACTCTAACTGGAAAAAGGGAAAAGAGGAAAGTCAGTCTCCGCTTATCTTGTAAATCCACACACCAGGAGAATGGAGTCCAGCAGGCCAAGAAGGAGCTTTGTTCTGCGTGGCTTTGTTTAGGACAGTGACCTGAGAGGGTGTAGGGTAGGATCCTGGTATGGCCCAGGAATTATTCCAGCAACTTGGACATCAAGTAAGAGTGAAAGAGTCATGGCCTAGTAGATATGACATTCACCTCTCCAACTTTCCTATTGCACTAGGATTGAGCTACAAAGTGAAAGGAAGGAATTTCCCCTCAGGTTAACATTGCTCTGGAGTGCCTGTAAGAGGGGCCTGCCTTTCCCTTCTCCTGNGCTCCATTAGGCAATTCTCTCTCACCTTCAGCTTCTACAGGGTTTGATCCTGTCCCCATCATGTTTATCATAAACTCTAATGTGCACCTGAATGAGGACAGAGTCTACCTATTCCACCTTCCTCATCTTCATTTACAGTTGCATAAAAAATGTCCAAACAGAAACAAACCTTGGTATGCTACAAATATGTTGTTTGGACAATAATTATAGTGCAATATGACTGAAAAAAGTGAAGCAGCTTATTAGCACCACAGCCATTGCTTTTTATTCGTGGCCCTCAAATACATTTAACTTGAAAATGATCCAGAAAATACCAACAAAATGGGACCACAGTAAAAATGAAACCACCGGATTCCCTCACAGAATTGGAATGTTTTATTGTAAGAAACTGTCACAAAGAAAATAGGCCAGCCTTTTGGAACACTATTTTTTAAGTGAAAAAGTAACAGCACACTGGGATGTTAAAAAGTTTTCCAAATGTTATTCAAATGTCTAACTTTCACAGCCACAACAGTCTTCTTGGTATTCTTTGTCCCAGAGTTAACTCAGACAAGCATTTGCTCTAACAGCTGAAATGCAAAATCTGGAAAGAGTTTTTAGTTTTCTTTTATTTGAAAAGGAACGAAAAGTAAACCAAGGGTAATTAGTTTTTGTTGTGATCTATTGAAATGGGATGAATTTTCCCTTAGCTGTGACTGAGTAAATGAAAGTAGAATCCAAAGTAAATCACTGAAGAGCAACAAATACAAGCATAAAAAAGTAAAACGGCAGTGATAATTAAAGTCAGAATTTACAAACACTATTCACCTGGAATATTGACTTACATTAGGAACAAAGCCTGGGGTCACAGCTTTCTCTAGAACAGCATCCCAGTTGACATCAGCTAGGTATGGAGAGTTTTGGATGTCTGCAAGGCTTGAAAGACGACACTCTGGGTCCTTAGTGAGGAGCTGTGATCAAGCACAAGGCATTTTCTAAGGGACTGGATGCCATATAGAAGAGTAAATTGTATGATACGTGTTTGTAAATAAGAAAATGGCTTAGGGATCTTCTAACAGATGCTAGAAGTCCCAATTTAAAAAAAAATTAAAACTAATAACTCATAGGATATGAGTACAGTTTAATTGCCACCAGATGGCTGTTGCAGGCATGAAGTGTATAAATTTATTAGTAACAAAAGTCTGCTTACAAATACACAAGAGCCCACGCAAAATGAAACATCACAGATCAATGCCACCCAACAATTTGTATTTTCTCCTTAATCTTTTGGAAGATACAGTTACTGAGCATCCTGGCAGCAATTAAAATTATCCACCCCACTGCTCTATATATTCAAAACTAGGTTGCTAACTGCTGCAAAAGACATATATTTTTTATTACTCTATTCTGACATTCATAAATATTTCCTATTCAAGTATCAATATTGATGATCTGAAACACCTAAAAGAGAGATTATCTTTGTGGTCTGGCCAGACAACTAAAGCAAGCAAAAAACTGGGATTTTAGGAAGAAAACAGTTTTTAGGGTTGGATGCATTCAGAAAGAGCCCTGCCTTGTAGCTTATTGATGTTTACAGCAAAGTGGCTCGATTATTGTTATTGAAATTATAGCAACATGGGACAGGAAGAGATAGAGCCATTTTAATTTCTAATCTTCCTGTCTAGAAACTGCAGCACAAATTCAGAGGGCAGAGTGATCCTTCCCTGTCCCACTTGCACGTCCATAGCTGGAGGGAAATAGGGCCAGGGCACAGACAAGGAATTAGTGATCCTCAAACTTTTATCATCACTAGTGAGTCAGCTTTAAAATAAAAGAAAAATTAAATTTTTACTTCTTTGAAGCCATGAAAACCCTGAGTCTAAGCCTAAGAATACTGCACCTTCTGAAGAGAAAATATCACCCCACTCACATTCAGAACAGCCTAGAAATAAGCTCTGCCCTCTCATCCTTGAAATGTTGAATATCTAATGTATGTGTTTGTCTGATGCCTTTTCCAGTGCTGGAGAGGCTTTTGGAAGAGGAGAGAGCAGAGGACAGAAGGTATTTGTGCCTTCTTACCTTTTTCAGTAGTGCTATCATGCCCTTGCACCATGTGGATGAGTAGTGAACTCTTTCCATCTTGAACATATTGAGTATCTCATCAATGGGGGTGGCTGAATGAATTTCATAGGGCCTCTGGGATAAAGTTAAATCAATATCAAGTCAGCAAGAATGGACAACAGAGTGCAGACTATTCACATTTTCCTAAGCTGTGTATTGTTTATCTTGAAAATATCAAAACCAAAAAAACATAACAATTTTGAGCCTATTCCTTTGTGCGTGTCCTTTTCTTTGGTTGTAATGAATGTAATTACTCATAGATGCATTTCCTTGGCAAATTTTTCTCTCATGAAAGGATGTGTCAATTCAAATGAGATGAATAAATAATTTTGTTCTTGGGGCATTCTATGTGAAATGTGGATTGTTTACTAGTTTTTGCTTGTAATACTAGTGATCAGTTCTTGCGGCCTAAACCGACAAGATTAAAAAGAGGTGGCTGAAAGGAGATTTGTCATCCTAATTTCACTGAGTAGTAGATAAAGAACCTAAAAAATGCTCACAAAAGTCTGTGTCAGAATCACAATAAAAAAGAAACTCCAAATCCCAATATTTCTCCTTTGCTTTTCTTAAAATCCAAAATTAACATACTACATGTGTCTGCTGTCATGTGTTGGCAGTGCCAAAATTCTTCTACAGATGAAGAAAAGCTCTGGTCTTTGCAGTGCTCATGAAGTTTTCTCTGATTTATCTTTTATTACATGCAGAGTTTGGAAATAAAGTACTATATATAAATTTATATTCTTGTTATTTTCTGTGCACATACTTGTATGTTTGAAGCAAGTTTTTATAATTATACTTAATATATTTTTGTAAACAAGGACAGAGAGTGGATTGCTTGTGAATTAGGTTGTACCCAGCAGGTGATAAATATACGATATGAGATCTGCAGCTAAATGCCATCCTAGCAGCAGTGTGCAAATTAATGCATCATAATTCATAAACAACATAGAGTTGCCTATTAATCCAATATCCTGAGCAGCAAAGGGCAGATGCTCATTACCTTGACTAAAAACTGGATCATCCCTTGACTTTTGCCAGTATGTACTGGTAGAAGATTATAATTTAAGAGTATTTCTAGGTGTTTGTTATCTAATCTGTTAAGGAATTGGAGTCACTCTTCATAAAGACCCAGGACATATTCTGGGAAGATTCATGCACATATTTAACTTTCATATGTATGAAACCAGGTGCATTCCAAGGAACTGGGGTGCTCTAAAAATAAATCCAAGGAGGGTCTAAATCTTTTTTGCTTTGATTCACATTCAGTTAGCCCATTGTCATTTAGGTCCATATGAATTCAACAGGACCTAAATGTCTGCTTTAAATACATATTTTTCCTGAATTGGTTTCAGAATTGTCATTAGAAATAGTCTGTCATATGCTTTTTCCTACATGTGGTAATGTTGCCATAAAACAGTCAGTTATGAAAAATGAAACTTTTACATGCTTTCTGTCACCTAGAAGCAACCTACTGCTGACTCAACTTGATATAACAATGTGATCTATAGGATCATTGAGAATGTACACCAATTGTTGAAAATGGCAATTAACTCTAAAATTAACAACTATAAGGAATTATGAATCATTAAAAGTTTTCTGTTAAGGATATTTCTGCCCATGTTTTTTTCCTGACAGGAAAATCCTCAAAATTTACCTTATTTTCAAGGTCAACATTCTAAAATCTTGATTTTTTGAGATTTGCAGAGATTTTAAATATTTTTATTAGTTAATTCAAACTATAAATGGCCATTATAAGTTTGGTCTTTTGAGGTCCTTCATGCCTCTATCTCCCCTGTTTTTCAGCTATTCAACCCACTCAAGGATCTTATCCCTTCAGTTTTATCTCATGGAAAAAGAAAAAATAAATCTGGTTTGCTTTTGTTCGGGATTTTTTATCAAAGTTTGTTATTAATTGTTCATATTGCAGTGAAAGTCAGAATCTGGGAATCCCACCTACTACTCATTCCTTCATTTTGTCTCTACTGGATTCATGGTATATACATTTATTTTAGCATTTTAGCAGTTGTCTATAGCTCAGGAGCAGACTGACACATGGCACGGTTTGCCATCATACAGTGTAATTGCAGTTTAATTTCATGGACTTTGTGAAAAGTTCAGTTTGATGCAAAGTTGTATGAATTTGCTAGCTTTTATATCAGCAGCTGGATAAGGAGAAAAATGTACCTACAACTTATTGAGAAATGTTAGCTGTACTATGGGTAACCAAGCAATGGTGCAGAAAGCTCTGTACTGGACTCAACATGCTCGTGTATTTACAGGCTCATTTCAAGAAGAACATGCTTTTGGCTGCCCAGCAGTGGGAAGCCAGAAATCAGAATGGCTGGAATACCTTGAGCACCTGAGCAGAAGAGGCAAATAAAACCAAAAATTCAGCTCAATGAAAACAATTCATTTTTACTCATTTTCGTTTTACTTATCACCTCTTGAATTCAGGCTGTCAGCATCATACGCTATGCACGGCTCCAAGGTGGAAAATCAAATTTGTGATGTTTCTTGTTTCTAATGCTCTTTTCTTTCTTGCCTCCTGCCTTTCCCATGCAGTAGTGTGCACCCAGCTCCAGCTGCAGAAAGCCCAGAGTCCCGTGGCTCTGCCCCGTGCCGCAGCCTCCTCTTTGCCCAGGGCCGGGTGACTGCTCCGAGCGCCCGCCCGTGTTCTTGGTGTCAGTGGGGCTGCTTCCTTGCTGCTGGACAGAGCTGTGGGAGCCTGGAGGAGCAGGGGCTGCGTACCTGCAGGCTTAGCTCACAGCCCTGTGTGCAAACTGTGCCTTTGTGGCCATCTGCTGCTGTGGCAGATGGGGCTTCGGAGCTCGCAGTTGTTGAGACGGCAATGTGCCTTGGGTTAAGCACATTTCCTCAACCCACTGCTACTTCTCTTGTCATCACTCGTGTCGATTTAGGCCTTGCCTAGACTAGAAAAAATTAGAATATATCCACCTTTTCCCTGTCCATATAGTGGTGTGGGCTGCCAAGCCATTCTCTGGCTTGCTTAGTAGCCAAGAGCTGCTCTTCAGGAGAAAATAAGAACCTGGCTTGGGTGACTTGAGCAGATTCAGATGGCAGTGTTTTTATTTACGAAAAAACTAACAAAAAATTGATTCAGTCTCAACTTCGCTTTGTTTGTAGCCAGATTCACTTATTCAGAAAAGACTGTATGGATCTTGGCGAATGGATATCATTCTATATAGTTTTTAATTTATTAACGTGAATTTGTCATATCAGAGTGACCTTTTGTGATTAGTTTTGGGAGTTCAGCTTTCATTAACAATCATTCATTGCTCTCCTTTCTTAGAGACACTCCCTGGTGAAAGGGTTGATATAAAACCAACACAATGTTCCCTTAATTTACTGTAAGTGCAGCTAGAACTACCGTCTGTGACTAGGATTGAGGATGTATTACAGTCATTACTGCCAAACTTTATCTTCTCCATTCCAAGAAGAATGTCAGTCTAAAAACTACAAAATGTTTGAGAATTATGGTAGAGAAAAATTGATAATAATTGTTAGTTTGTTGTTTTTGTTACAAAAGGTGTTTAATACTCCTCTACTTTGAGAGATGAAACAGTCTTTGCATGGAAGAGATCTTTGTCTCAGGAGCATGATTTATTATTTCTATGGAAATACAAAATAGATTGGTGAAATTTTAGGCTTTTGAAAACTGTAGCTTCTGAAGTAACAATATGCAGACACTCTGAAATTAAATTTTCCATTTAAAAGTAGGAATAATTATTATAAATAAAAATTATTATTCTTTATTTCTGTTTTCCTTTATCTGTCATCCTACATGAAATTGTGAGATCTTTGTGGGATGGATTGTCAGGTGAGACAAGGTAGCAGAACTGTGTTAGTGTCATAATATAAAAAAGCATATTGCAATCCAATAAAATCCCCTTTCCAAAACAGGGATGAAAAATAATTAAAAAACCCTAAACAGCTGCTTTAGCTACGTCATCATCCTGAAATAGTATCTAAATTGTTGTTTTCCATGGGGAATAGTAAATATTTAAGCAACTGACTGAAATCCTTTGAACCAAAATGGAAAAGAATTTTCCATTATCTTCTGTGATATTCCACCATGCTCAAGAAGATTTTTCATTAAGCTTATTCACATGATTGATTAGATAAGAAACAAATGTACTGGCAGATAAGCATTTTCTGTAACTGGGCCAAGCATCATAGGATATTACATTAGATCTCTTATGGTATTAGCCAAGAGAATCAAAGATATAATAGAGGCTGAAGTAACTTAACTTCCATTTGAAAAAAATACCATTGTTTGCAATTCAGCATTATAAAGAAGCCATTAAACATAGGCCTTTCCTTAGCCAAACTGAGGCAAATTTTTATAATGTATTTGAGTTTGGAGTGAAACTTTCCTAAGAGTGTTTTCAGCTGGGAAAGAACCAAGACAGTATTCCTGACCTGGGCCTTGTACACTCAAATTTTATCCTGAAGAGTGCACTCAGAGGCACTGCAAACTTGATATTTTTGTTAGATAACAACAAACTCCATCATTCTTACCCAACCCCTCAGTAATTCATATGCTGTAATTCCTAGAGACCACCAGTCTACTGGGTACGAGTATCCTGGACCTCCATCCATAAAAGCCTGGAACACTTCTGGAGCTAAAATAGTAAATCAAATCAAACAAAAAAGCATTTTGTTAAGATAAGACTATGGGTATGATTTCACAGCTGAAAAATGAATAAGGACTCAACAAACTGGAATTAAATAGATTTGGAAGCACAGCATTTTCAGGATGTAGTTTCGGTGCCTTGTTTTACTGATAACAAACAACCTTCACCAGTCAGGATATTTCAAAAGTCAGTAATTTCATATGTTAATTCTTACCTGGTTCATTTAAGTTTTAAGTTACGTGAATAAAAATAAGTAATAGAAGAGGAATTCTTGGTCTGAAATGTGACTTAGAACATTTAGGGTAATGTAAACATTTCATGGGGAAAATATCTGCAAGTGAGGTAATTCTCCATGATTGATGAAGGTGTTGAATGTGGTAAACCTCATCCTTGTTCTACATTTGGATAGAAATAATCAGTCAGGGTTTAAAGGTAATCAACATGGGAAAATGGAAAAAATAGAAATCCTGACACTGATTTTATGATGCAAGAAACTGGAACAAAGCACACTGTCAACGAAGTAATGACTTCCATAATAGTAACTTCTGTGTAGGAAAAGAAAATCTATTTTCAAAACAAGGATCCACTTTGTCTAATTTCATGAAAAAAAGCTGTACTAAGTAATGCTACTGTAATTTCTTCAGAAAACCAGATATAAATAGGAGTGGATATGAAATGAAATGAAATGAAATGAAATGAAATGAAATGAAATGAAATGAAATGAAGTGAAATGAACACTTGGTCATGCTTTTCTCATAATTTAACAGCAGAATCTCAGTACACTTTGTGAAAACAACACTTTCACTGGAGATTTTCTAAATAATGTTGTCCCCAGCCATAACATCAAGCTAGATTACAATTACCATGTGAGCCTCTTCTGGCCATGATACCGAGTCTAATGTACCACATTACCCCTTATTAGCATGGCCTCAGTTTGTGATGTGCACACTGCAGTGAATGATGTAGTCTGGTCATGCTTCTGACTGCCAATTTGGGATTTGACTATTTACAGCATTTAGAGAAGCACCTATAATAAATGGAAAGACATTCCTCTTAGAGGAGGTTTTGCAGTCCTTGCATTATGGATAGCAACCTAATAGTTTACAACTCCAGATCTGACTCCAGAAAGTCTTCAAGAACCAAATATAATAGAAGATTTCAGCATCCATTCATTAGTTATAGCAAAACTCTAATCTATAGAATAAAAGGCAGTGAATGTATGAAAGAGTTCTTATACTCTTTAACAGCAAGACCATGTCTAAACATGTTTGGTATGAGATCTGCAGGCACCTAAATAAGCATTTTTTCTGGAATACATGTGTTTGGGGAATAGATGACCAGTGGACCTCTGGCAGAGGAAAACTTGTGCTGTTATACAGTATGACATAAATTAACAATGCCATAAGAGTCATTACACTGAGTTAACTCTGTCTCACCTCCAGATGACATAGCTTCCTGTGGCATGCTGTATCTTTATGTGTATTTCAACTCTTATTTGCATGCTGCTGGTGTGTAGGCACATCTTACAGGTGTGCAGTCTATCAGATAGGTGGTGAGAGCATAAGCAGAATTTTTTTATTACTTTAGTGGATTAATGCACTTAAATTTCACATCAGGCACTAAACTTATATTTTGAATATCACCATAAGAACCTTGTAGTGAAGGTTTGTTTGACTTAGCCTCATTCGTTATGGTTTTTGCCCACCATGCCTAGATGATGTACAATATCTCATTACAGAAAATAGCCTTTTGGCACTTTTATTGAACTATGCAGGTATAATACTGGTTTCACTATTGGTTTTATAGCTGTAACATTTTAGTAATGAGACAGATCACTATCTGATTTCTGTGAGATAGAGGTGAAAGTCCTTTATTGATGTAACATATGACATTGCTGGAATGGTATAGCTGTTTAGCTAATTTAGTAACTGAGGTATTGATTTTTATTTTATTTTATTTTATTTTATTGTTCTAAAATCCTCAAGGTCAACGCATCCTACATTAAGCAGATCAGCAGAAAATGCTTTTTTTTTGCCCTGGAGTTTTGAAGCTGTTTTCTCACCTTAAGCTGATGGCATTCTTAGGTCAGAATATGAGCAGTTAAGGTCTCGATTTTTAAAGCAGGTAGCAGATACCTTTTTGCCCACTTTAACACCATTATTTGCAGACCAGCTGGAATGCCTCTCTGCATTCCATCTCCAGTGAAGCACTTGTAAACACTCTTCCCATGAGGGCAGGACTGGCAGAGGGTGCAATATGATTTGCAGTATCTTACATTGTCTTTTTTCTCAGGGTGAAATGTCAACCATGTTGAAGCCAAAAGACCTTTCTCTAGTTTAACAAGGCTGTTAAATACCCATTTCACACTAAGCTTGGGCTTAATGTGTTTGAAAGTATTTTTGAACTAAGACATTAGATACAAACTAAGGGCTGCAGGCTGTGTGCAGACTTCTGGAGTTTGCCTGCTCATTCAGAAACAGAGCATGATCTTACAGAAAGACAGCAGACCCTCCAAGTTGTGAAATTATCCAAGCTCTGAAGAACTAGAGATAAGAAATACACGGCATAATATTAGGCTTTGCTGTAAAAAATAACTATGCCTGGAGAACCAATTCAGAGTGCAAATTGGTTAGGGTAAAAGCAAATAAAAACTCTGAAAGGAAAGATAAAATTCTGCATTGATTTTCTTCAACATTGTTACTTAAATAGACTACCTGTAATCTTTTAAAATTTTAACTTGATCCCAGGGTCAGCTTGGACAGCCCTCCTGCAGCCTGCTCTGGGTAGATTCTTCCAAAGGATGATCACATTTGGGCTTGCCAGCTTGGGGCAAGGGCACCAGCTCTGCTGTGTGCACCTGTTGTGAACATATCCTCTCTTGCCATAACAGATTTAGTATGAGAAGAATGCATCTTTTATCCCCATGCATCTTCATGAGCAGAAGTATTCTGCCTTCCAGAGTTTGTGTGAGCAAGAGTGAGAGTACCTGCAAGAACAAGAGTTTCATATCTTTTTCCTCTAGCAGTTTCCACTGAACTAAGGCTTTTCAGGAAAATAAATAGGTTTAATATTGAGTTTGATCCTGCCGTTTGTTTTGGCCAAGAGCTGCAATTACAATCACATGCACTTAGGGGAAAGACAGTAGATGTTTGCATGGCAGAAGCTCAACTTTTAAACAGTAAAGATAAATCAAGTCTAGCAGCAAGAGTGAGTTCAAAGAAAAGTAGAAAAGTGCTGCAATTGGTAGATCCCACAGGTCCTCACAGCTCCCCCGATCCAATTTCTTTGATATGATGGAGAATTGCATCTTCCTAGAGCTGCCTGAAGAACGGATTTCAACAGCAGGAACCTGGTCCAGCCTCACTGCTCACCCAGCTTGGAGCAGAGCTGGAGTAGGAGCTCCTGTGGCCCTGCTATCACGAGTCACCCCACAATCCTGTGATCCAGATGAAGCTCAAGCACATCTGAGTGGGATGACAGAGGCCAAAAAGCCTCAGTGGGGTCCTTACAGCTTCTTCCTCTTGACAGCCATCATGAACAGCATTGGCTCTTCACCTCTGCTCAGATGCTCGGACGTCTGGAAAACCCGTCTCACAAAGTACTGGGAACTTTTAAAAGTCTGGAACTCAGAAGCAGTGCAGTCTTTTTGTTTGGGTTATTTCTTTCCATGCTTCACAACATGTGANTCTAAAATCCTCAAGGTCAACGCATCCTACATTAAGCAGATCAGCAGAAAATGCTTTTTTTTTGCCCTGGAGTTTTGAAGCTGTTTTCTCACCTTAAGCTGATGGCATTCTTAGGTCAGAATATGAGCAGTTAAGGTCTCGATTTTTAAAGCA
>WAAG01029297.1:21137-44796 GCA_013390105.1 Tichodroma muraria
CCCTTTGCTTTACTCAACCACTGAGCAGAACTCACTTCTTGACCTTGCACAGAGAAGCCCTCAGTGGCTGAACATCTGGATCAGCCTCAGAAAAACAGCCTTGATTTGCTACCCCTGTTGAAAGAAAGCCCAGCAGCAGCAAGCATGTCATTGTCTCCCATTATTGAACATGAAATTGTACACAAGCACCTCCGTTACTCCATACAAAAGCTCACAGAGGGTGCAGGGCCAGTTTTTCTAGCAATTTTTAGAAGGGATTTTGTCCAAAAATATCCAATTGGTGTTTGGAAGATTGTTCCAGCATACAGACAGCAGCTGTTCTGCCCAGTACTGAAGTTAGTAGGTCTGCGTAACTGGGGATTTTCAGGGCAGACTGTTCCTGACACAACCGAAGGACAGTGACATGCTCCTCTATCACATACTCCCACCAGGTTAGAAAATATCTTTGCACCATTTTATGCATGCAAAACCTGGGGGGCTTGGTCTGACAAAAACCAGGATTTATCCCAAGAGCAGAAGGGCCCTGCTGGGGTCTATTTGCCACCTCTGGTGGACCTCTGCTCCCCTCAGATCTGCCTGCAGAGCTCCACAAGACACCAGGCCCTTTCAGGAAGGTAATAAATAAATAAACAAGCAAGCTAACAAATAAAAAGCCCAAACCAAAACTACCTCTTGAACTCAGAGTGGGGTATTTATTAACTGAAATAGTCAAAGAAACGATTGCATTAGTAGTTTTGCTGGAAGATCTTAAAGGATGGTAGCAGGTCAGAGAGTACAAAGAGGTGAAGAGCAGCTGGAGGTAATAACCTCTTTCCTGATCTCCTGAGGTTCCTCAGCTGCTTATTTTCCTACCCATTAGTGTCAGAGTGGAACCAAACCCTGAATGCCTGCTCGCAGCTCAATGTTTAATCCCTTCAGCCACGTAGCTCCTAGCACGAGCTGAAAAGCTCGTTCATGTGGGGAGCATTTATTTCAGCACCTTAAAGTCTCACACAGCCACTCGCAGTTCTTGCTTATCAGAACAAACAGAAACCTCCCTTGTAGTGCTGACATCATGAGATTTCCCCAGGATGAAAAGGTCAGGTAATGATATGTCCAGAGAAACTCTGCAGACAGGTAGTCAAACCCCCTGTAGGATAAAGGTAGGATTTTTAAAAACCTAAACGCTGCCTTAAATGCATTCAAAATGAAAGGAGCTGCAAAAGAGTACTTAATTTCAGAGCACTGTTTAATATGAGTGTAAGAAAGACCAAAGATTGACAATTTTTGAAAACTCAACTCAAAATTTTCCCTGCTATATTTTAACCATCAGAAGAACAAATTTAGTTCTATAGGATAACTTTTTCTGTGTGAAAGGTTGATATCAGAACACCTAGTGGCTTTCCTCTGAGTTCAATAGTACACCTACACAATATTAATTAATAAATATGGATGACTCATACATTTTAGAAGTTCAGTGGACCAGTGTAAATCCACAATCCTCTGGTAATCTCAGACATACAGTCATCCTTCACCATGACAGCAGCCTATGAAAGGAGCTGTGAAAACCTGAGATAACAAGCCTGTGAGATAGGAATGGGGTAGCTGATGCCTTTCACATAATTTATGACTGATTTTATTGACTTTGGATTTCTGTCAGGTGTATTTGTGTAATGAAATATATTTTATTGGTTTGTTTTGAGATAAAGTCACAGTGCATCGTTTGAGTATCTTCCATCTCTGCCTGAGAAAAACATCGAAGACTCTATCTAGTCCCTCCAAACCCTCCCACAACGAAAACCAAAAGCTTCCAAAAAAACAACAAAAATAAGCAACAACAGCAACAAAACTGCATAACAAACCTTAAACCCCTCAAAATATAACCTGTGAATGAAAAGGTTTTGCAACACTCAAAAGTAATACACAGATCTATGGAAACTGATCACTCCAAAACATTTCAGTAAGGAAAAAGCATATTCAATAGGACTCAAACACACATAAATTTGCCAAAGTGAGGAATAAAAGAAAGGTGACATCTGCCTTGTTTTCTAGATGCGTTTCACTGTTTAACTTTGGGGTTTGTAGCTGAGCTCTCTATTGCAGGGTAGAGGGCCATCGTTGCAGATGACTGGCCAGCCCAGAACATATTCTTTGAGACACACAGATATTTCCTGCAGCCTTGTTCACGAGGGAGCAATTTAAGCAATGGTTTTGGTTTTTTTTCACTCGTAAAGATGGAAGTGTTGAAAGGAGCAAGGCCTTACACAGGTGCTTCCTGTCAGGTAAACACACTTCTCTTCCTCACAAGAGGCCAAAGAAGTATCCTTCTGCAGGAAGAAAGAGTGGCAGCTGAGCAGACCAGCACCAGCTGCCACCAGGGACCATGTCCTGCCCTGTTCTGGTTCTCCTGGTCCACATCCCAATGCAGAATGGAGGGGCTCCTCCACAAGTGCTTGTGGTCATTTTTTGGCAGCAGCTGTGCCTGCCAAAAGCCAGCCTGGTCTCAAAGGACATTTTGCATTGCTCTCCAGAGCAGGATGACAGCCTGAAAGTTTACAAAGAGCTGTCCCTACAGTAAAGCTTTGACAACACCCTCGATCACAGGTGTTGTAAATGGTTTGAGCAGTGAATTTGTGAAGGTGAAATCTGGCACAGGTGACACACAGGTCTCCCAAATCAGCAGAAGACACACATTGCCTTCCACAGACCCAGTCACCTACACAGCACAAGACAAACTCAGAGGACCCCAAGACTCTAAGCAGTTGATCTCATTTCAGCATTTCAGGTCACTGGCTTTTTGAGGAAAAGCTGCAGAAGCAGCTGAAAGTATCCTGCCTTGCCAGGCTGTGGCCTTGTTCTTTTCACATATACTGCTGTCCCTGTCTTTGTACTATGTGTGGTGGGTACTTGGCTTGTCTGAATGAATTGGCTGGGAAGGGGAGGACATGGAAATTGACAGGGTTTCTAGAGAAACATTCAGGTTTAGGTACAGTGCATTCTGCATAAACATTTAATAACTAAGGAAATAAACAGGGAATATTTCAAGCTGAAGTATTTGAGGCTAAAGTGAAGTGGGATTAAGTAGAGGCTGCAGGAGCTGACTCACACTATGCTTAGCATTACAAGATAGGCATCTTAATCAGAACAGCTAGGGCATTTCTACAACACAATATCAATTCACTCTGTTTTTCTCCTGGAAACCATTTTCATTCGGTCATGCTGCATGTGAACAAATCACTCCCTAGCAATTTCTCAGCCTATTTCTATCAGATTTCAAAGAGGAATGGAGGTTTTAGAGATAACGTTTTTCTTTTTATTTCCTTAAATTTGCCATAGGAAGAAGTGAGAAATCGCATAAGTGCCTCTGCTAAGGAAAAGGCTGGACAGTCCACTCATATCTGATTAAACATAACAGGATCCACATCAGAGTAAGACCCTATAAACCTTCAAGAGGGGGGAAAAGCTTCCATCACACCTCAGTCACTGCTGTGAAAATCAGCATAAGGCATGTCTTACAGAAACTGTTAAGTTTCCTTGGTTCTGGTACTCAGCAAGTACCCTGCTTGAAGGTGACTTTGTCTTGTTACACCAAGGTTAAATTATGGTTTGAATTCCTGATAACAGAAGCTTACCAGCAACCACAGAGCCAACCTCCTCAATTCCGTTTTTTTCTATTTGTCTTGTAGTCTAAATGTCTCAGAAGAAGTCACATGGAAAGCCTTTGATACAGCTTTACAACCAGAAATCACTGCAACTGAAAAGTTCTTGTAGCATTTCACTAAAGCTAGAATTCTTCACAAAATAAAAGGTATTGATTAGCCTAAAGAGGCTACCTAGGACAGAGGCAGACAGTGTTAAAGGAATAAAGTAGGTGTTTATTAAAAGGCCTTCAAGGGATACACCTTGGGCAGTACCAGAGCATGGCTGTGGTTACACCCAAGATGGACAACTGGTCGTGAGTTTTCACACTTTTATAAGTTTTGATCCATTTCCATATTGGGGTTAATTGCCCAATTACAGCTTCAGGTAATGAAGTCCCATCCTCCCAGACTGCTCTCCTCAATTCGTTCTTGTTTACTCTTTTTGGGCCCGAAGCTGCAGCGGTGTCCTCGGTTCTCAGGCTGGAGAAGGATTGTTTTGTCTGACTGAACTGTGAGGAGAACTTGCTAATACTTTATATGAAGTTCAGAGCTATATACTAATGCAGTACAGAATCTGGAAAATATGAAACCTAAAACTTAAGGCATCAGTATAAAGTAAAAGAGGAAAGCAGCACCAATGAACATTGAACCAAATCTGTCACACGCTTAATATTTGGTTTGTTGAAGCTTTGATATCCAAACTGTGCCACAGAGAATCCTTACCCATCACTTTTCATCTGAAATAGAGGATTTTTACACCTCTAAATCTTTACTGTCTTCTTACAACTCCAGATAAATGCAAGGGTGATTCTTCTGACTCTTTCTGAATGGTAAAGACTGCAATTGGGGTTTTTGCAGCATCTTTGCATTTCCAAGAGGTGAGGAAGTTGCAGTGGAGAGAAAGTAAGCTGGTGGATGGTGTGATAGCCTTCATAAAGGAAAGGAGAGAATTTTTTTGTGATTTCTTCTTGTGAGGTTGATGGATATGGTGGAGATCCAATGAGTGAGGAGGAGGATTCAGGAATGGAACTACATGAGCTGAGGTGAACTTAGACCAGATCCCTTAGTGTGAAAAGGTAAAATCTGTCTCCTATCTTTGTCCTCCTAATGCTCTGTATCCCATGCCTGTGCTGTGCTGTGCATTTCACCTAAGTAGATATATCATATATTCCTGTGGTGCAAATATATCATACATTCTTGTCTCAAGATGTGTGGATTTACAGAAAGCAATACAGCAGAATTTTTCCTGAATTTGAATTCACAAAACCAAACAGAACTGGTCTAGAAGAGTGTAGAGATCAAGCTCCTGTATAGAATAACATCCAAACATCCTCCATCTGTGAAGATTTTCACTGCTAACATACATAAATACCGTCAAAAAAAAAGTTGATCACATCTACTTTATGCTTTCACAACTTACAATCCTTTTGCAATACCATCGGTCAGCCTTAATGTGTAACTTTTCTTAAATTTTTAAGTGTCTTGAAAACTTACCCATATAGGGTTTTGTGCCAGCCATAGAAGAAGCTTTTTCTGAGCCTTTCACTATGGTAGCTACGTTAAAGTCAGTGATATGAACATGCCCTGCAATTACACAAAGTAAAAACAGAAGTTAAAATGGCACATCGTACAAATATTCCTCACTTTATATAAGATTCAAGTGATAATGGAAAGAAACACAAGTGGAAAGATATGCAACAATAATAGAAACTTAAATGTTACTCTTAACTAGAAAAACAACTTTGGAAGCACAGTGATAGAGTACTCTTTTTGTGTGGTTGAACCCACTACCTGTCTGCACTCCTGAATAGTTTTTGCTGATCAGCCCTGAATCCTCTCATGCCATGAACAAAGCGGAGAAGTGGGCCCACAAGAACCTCATGAAGTTTAGCAAGTCCAAGTGTAAGGTACTGTACGTGGATGGGGGCAGTCTCAGACACGAGCACACACTGGGAGATAACTCACTGAGAGCAGCCCTGTGGGGAAGAACTTGGGGGTTCTTCTTGTGGGTGAAAACTTGGACATGCCACACGTTTGTAGCCCAGAAGGCCAAGCCTGTCCTGGGCTGCATCAAAAGAGGCACAGCCAGCAGGCTGAGAGAGGTGATTCCTCTCTACTCTGCCCTTGTGAGACCCAATCTGCAGTGCGGTGAGACCCTGGCACAGGCTGGGTGGGGCTCTGAGCCCCCCAGCCTGGTCTAATGGAAGGTGTTCTTGCCCAGAGCAGGAGGGTGGAACAAGATGATCTTGAAGGTCCCTTCCAACCTTAACCATTCTGTTATTCTATAATTCTCTCCATCTTCTCAGAACAGCAAGTAACATGCAGAAGCAGAATGTGAAGCTATGTGTGACATTTGCCTCATCTCCAGCTACAGTCACCCCTCGCATCTTAGGTACTTGTGACTGGCTACAATTACATCCACTACAGGTCACCATCAGCCTGACTTTTCTGAGTCTTCTCAGGTCAGAGAGGGAGGGGAGAAGAAAAATGGTATTTTTATCACACAATATTTATACAATTAGATCCATAGTAAAGAAGACGTATATGTAACAGGAGCAGATCCCAAATGATCACTCATTTGACAGCAGATTAGGCAGATGAACAATAAGTGGCAGAAGACAGCCTGAGAATGTGCTGCCTGACCAGCCAGACAGATGATTCAAACTGCACTAATGGGGCTGAATGGCCCAAACCTTCCATTACTTTTTTCCTGGGATAGCATATGATAAGCATAGGTTCAATTGCTCCAGCACTGTGAAGTAATAGCTGTTAATCCTGGTTTGTTATAAGCAGGTAAACTGAATTGAAATCCAGCTTGAAAATATGTAGAGTTTTAATTTGACAAGCCTTTTGTTAGGTTTTGCATCTTTGCTCTAGGACTGCTGTTGTGGAGTGATGGTAGATGCTGTTGTCTCTGTGATTACATCTGGCAATGCCATGAAGGACAGGGGTAGGTACTCCCTTCCCCCTCTTAGCTCTGCACTCAAATCAGGCTTAATGCATCATGTGTTGAACTAGACTCCTGAGTGACAAATCTGTGTGGGATTTTTTTTTATCAAGGTCTCAGTCTCGTTCAATCCACAGAATTGATCAGGGTTTGGGCATGATGCAGGTGTTAAGTGAGGGAAGTTTTTAACCATGTTTGCTACCAAAGATGAAAAGAGTGTAACAAATGACAGATGGACTTTACCCTGATGCCTCATGGAGGAAGAGCAATCTCAAAATAAGTCATGTTGCTCCAACAATCTAACCAAGATCCCGTTCAAAGTCCACAGGAAATGTATCAGCCCACCTCTAACTGTGCAGCTATGCATGTGTGAACAGAAATTCTCAGAGCTCCCTAATTTGGCCAGATCTGAGTTGATTTTGAAGGGGCAAAGGAAGAAGGTACTTCCCACTGCTAAGCTTAAAGTTGTTTCTCCAAATGGGAGACACAGTAGAAGTTTTCAATGAAATGGTTTGCCTGCTTTTCTGCAACTTTTTTTAAAAAACCTGCTTGCATTTTATTGACACTTTTTTCCTAAGATACCCAGGCCAGAGAGCCCTCTACACATGGCAGAGAAAAACTGTAAACCAATGAAAGCCATCCCTTTTTAAGAGGTGGGAGGTGTTAGGCTGCCATAACAAGAATTCGTGTTCACAGCCCAGCTTGACATAACAATTCCAAGGTGGTATTACTACTCCTGCTGGCTAGAGTGTAGCATATTTGCAGTTTATTTCTGCCATCATAAAACACTGTGGCAGAAGGCTTCTTGAAAACAATAACTGAAAAACATAAATGGTACTACCACCTCATGGCAGTAGTTTAAAGCAATTTTATTTACACTGTGGAATGAAATGTTGCAAGGATTTTGGTAGCTTAATACTTTCTCTTATTTAGACAGAAAATATAAATATAAATATAAATATATATAAATTTCTGCCACATAAATGACAGCATTGTAAGTGATGCTCCATTAGAGTGCCAGTATGACGCCCATTGCAAAACATCTGTTGCATCACATCCATTCAGACTTATCCAAATAGGTGATTGGCAATGAAAATTACCTCTTCTGCAGTGCATTGTTTTCTCTTCCTTTTATTAGATTCCATTTAACAAAACCAAAATAGCACACATGAAATGTTGTATCCACCGTGGGGTTTTTTGTTAAAAATGCCTTTCTGGAAGGTAAGGGTTGGATTGGGAAGGTAGGTTCTGCATACCTCCTCTGCATCCTGCTGCCCCTACAGCAACAGGCAGATCCTGTACATGAGGTAGGGCACAATTTACTGCTGGAAAAGCTGCCCCTTTGCTTTTCCCCATCACTGGGCCACTCCACAACCCTCAGACCGTCTGCAGGCTGCCTTTGCCTGGCGCTTGAGGGGCTGCTAATTGGTGCTGGAGTGAAAGGAAGGTGTTCTGCAGGCAGGGGAGGTGTCTGGTGGGAGCTGGGGGCATGGAGAGGGGCTTTGCGTGGGGCAAGGTCAGAGCAGAGGTGAACCCTGTGTGCCTGTGGTCAGTGAAGGAGGGCTGGAGGGGTGTTGAGGTGGAGCTCTGCCTGCCTGGGCACGCCACTGGATGATTTCAACTCTTGTAAACCTAAGGACTTGGGGGGGTTGGTTTTGGAGTGGGGTTTTTTTGTTTGGTTTGGTTTGGTTTGTGGTTTTGGTGGATTATTTTTGTTTTGTTTTTTGTTTTGTTTGCTTTGCTTTGTTTTTTTGGTTTGGTTTTTTGTTTGTTTTTTTTTTGTTTTTAGGTTTTTTTGTTTTTTGAGGGGTTTTGTTTGTTTGTTTGTTGGCTATTTTTAAGTTTCAAGAGACAATTAGACCACAGTTCTCTATAGGAGTCTTTCTAATCAACCTCTAAGACAAGTTTTTACCGCAACACTTGCACATAGGAAAAGGGAAGGTTTTGCTACTATTGCTGCAGTGAATGTGCTGGGATTCCATCTGCTTCATACTGTTTGCAAAATTTCTCTTTGTGGGAACTTTTTTCCCATCTGAACTTACACACCTTCTAGTTGATCTCCCTTTCTGGGTATGATTGTGTCCAAACCAACTCTGAAACTAGGTATAATATTGAGAACTAAGCAGAATGTGAGTGTTAAATTCCAGTTAGTCCAGGGAAAGAGCTCATTGCTTAGTCCTTGGAGATGGATGACCCCATATATAGTAAGATGATGGTAGAGAGAAGGTAAGAAAAAGAAAATGGTCAAATTCCTTTGATTCTCTGCAGAGTGGCTTTTTCAAACCATCTCAGATTGCAGATTTCACATATACCAGCACATACATTTGAAGAAGAAAGTATCTCAGTGGAAATTGTTTCAAATTTACATTCCTTCAGTCAGCTTTCAGTTAAGGCTTTAACTACCCACAGAACAGTGTATGACTTGGAGAGCTTTATGCGACGTGACTTTTATGTCTCACTTTTCAACACAGACTGAAATTTCAGTACCTGAGGTAAACAGCAAATGATCTGTGTTTGGGTTTAATTTTTGAGCAAATCATAGTGACAATTTGAACAACTCCTGAAAGTTGGCTGGGGCTAGCTGACTAACATTCAGCAGAGGGAAATATAAATTACTTCAAACCTCATTGAATTTCTCAGAGTCTGAAACCAAAGGGGTGAATGTGATGTCAGGGAGAAGAAATATACTGGAGTTAGTGCTGTCAACTCAGCAGCACCATAGCTGATTGTAAATCTCAGAACAGTAACATTTTGAAGTATAGTCAAATCTGATTTGCTCTCAGGAAGTCAAACTCTATGAAGAATTTAAAAAGCCTCTCTGGGTTCATCTGTACTATGTATGAGAGCCTAAGCTTGTACCCACTGGAACTTGGCATGACTTGGCAGTCTGACACTTATCATTAGGGAGATTGATAGGAATGGCATGGCTGTAGATGGGTTCAGCAAAGCTGTTAGGCTGTTGAATGGCCATGCAGGCATGTAAAAATTCCAGATACACTTTCAAAATTTAGACAGCTTCAGGTGGATGAATTATGTTGGAACCTTTTGTCTTATTAATCAGCATTGGAGTGTTAAACAAGATAGAATCCCTTCAAATTGTCTCTCAGACATAAGTATACAGCAATAATATTGTCAGTTCTGGTATTCAGAAGTTAGTATTGAGATTACAGTAATTTACTTTTGGGTAGTGTTTTTCATCCCATTTTTCATTTTAATGCCAAGATTGCTCATTGGCTGCATCTTTCAATTTTGCTGAGAGTTTCCAAATGAGAGCTGAAATGTATTCAAAGAAATAGAGTTTTAAGGAAAACTTTGATGATCACAAACCAATATAATAATACATAATAAATGAATTCCAGCTTAAATTAATTTTGTTCACTCATAAGTGAAATTATTTTACTGAATAAAATTATCACAATCAGATGCAAAAATCCATTTAAGAAACCCCCAAACCCCAATAACATGTAAATAGCAGTGTTAAGTCAGACAGTGAAATATTAGATCTGTGATTTCAGTATGGAAAGCCATCAGGAGACAGTTTCAAGATTAGAAATAGCAATCATTGGGTGAAATTAGCAAGTAGGACCTTCAAAACTAATATCCAGATAGTGAGTCTTCACATAATCTGTATTTAAGCTAAGGAATCCTAAGACAAAATGTTAAGGATGATAAAATGTCTCTTCATTCAAGGAAGCACCAGAAAAGGTCTCAGAAAGTCACTGAAAGCTGTTAAATACGTGGATACCATGAGCCAGGAAATGCTTCAGTCACAAGAAGCTGGAGGTTGGGTGAGTGCAAGGGGAAAGTCCCACAAAAACTAGTCTTTTTTTATATTCTGCTCTGTCATTCACTTTTTGGAGACTCCTGGAGATAAGAAACTCTATTAGATGGGTCATTAATCCAGTGTGGTTGCTGTTCTGCCCCGAATCTGAAAGCCTGGATATCTGTAACTCTATCTATGGCAAGAGAGAGAGAGCGGGGCAAAACATCCCCCCAGTAGGAAGACATTAAAAATGCTGAGGGTCTTCTCCTGACAGGAGGGTGCTGAAGGAGTTTTTGAATATTTGAAATCTTGTGATTGTAAGTTATTATTCATCAAATCCTGGAATTCTAGATGTTTGGGTATTCTTGAAAGAAGAGTGTTTTAAAACATATTAAAGAAAACACTTTTCTTTCTTGAAGGATGGTAAACTTCTACAATTTGCTGCTCCAGGAGGTTGTAGAGGCCAATATCAGCTGCACCTTCAAGGAGGCAGCAAACAAACTCATTGACAAGACTTCCTTCACATTCTAAATGGAATATGCAAAGATGCTCTAATATCCCACCACAAAAAATTGTGGGTGATAGGCAACACTGAAGCATCTGATGGCAAAGTGGCAAAAGGCATGTTCCACAAATAGTGTTTCCTCTTGTCACCAGTTGCAACAAAACACTGGCCAAGGTCTTGGATCTGACCTAACAGGGAGTCCTCCCTCAGTAAACCAAGCACTGATCTTGCTGCATCTCATGAAACAATGTTGTGGAATTTAAACTGAGAGGAATTCAAACTCTTTCAGGATTTTTGTAAACAGATTGTAATGATGGTGTAGTCACTTAATACAAGGCTAAGCCTGGATGCAAAATTAGAGCTTGTAGTTTCTGCAGAACCACCAGAAATATTAATTTCAATGGCACTACAAATCGCTACAGAAAAAATGTTATCATCTCTTAAAAAAGTCAATTTACTAATCTGTTTGCCACTGGTTGTTTTTCTGCATTTAAGAAATTCTGTGTCCCTTTGACATCGTAGTTAATAGATCCTGCAAACTTTTAAAGATATCTTTAATTTCTTTGATATTGAGAGAAAAATACAACATGGACCAGACTTAGTAGATTGCAGATCTAAATGTTGTCTCTTCATTTATATTGTTCTAAACCATTAAAATGAAAGGAATAGAAGAGGAACCAGAATTCTTCCATTAAGAGAACTTTAAAATGCTTTTCTCTGTACAATACAATTGTAATAGCTCTCCCGAAACACTAGGTGTTCCCTTCAGCTGTCACTGGAATAACTCTGTTTCAGATAGATATATGTTAGCAGAACAGAGAACTACTACTAAATTTAGAAATCCGTGTTAGTCAAAAGAGGAAGAGCTTTTTGGGAAAGCTGAGGAAGAAACATTTAAAAAAGGAGCTTTATTGATTGAATTAATTTCCTTGGAGGGTCTGATTCTGGTTCAGACACTGAACCCTGAAACAGTCCCTACTTTCTCTCCTCAGAGATGGGATGTAAACTCTCTCCAGGAGATCATGCAATATTCCTCTGACAGTGGCTGAACACTATTTTTAAAGACTGGTTATCCCATTCTCATGTACCTCCATGCTTTTCAGGATCATCAAACATTTATTTCCACTAATGCACCAGAACACATGATCAGCAGTGCTGAGATGTGCCTTTGATGAAAAGCATATGGAAAAATTTGGATTTCCTCTGCCAAATGATTTTGAATATGTTTTTGTGTTGTTCTTTTTTCATTTGTGAATTAAATTGATCACTTTTAAGAAAAATCTTCTGTTTTCATTACTTCTGTATTCGTGAGGTATGTTCCCTAAGCCATGCAGGTAAGTTATAATGAAACTAGTTTTACTGAGCACAAATATCCATAATATATATTATTGCTATATGTTATGAAAGTTAGTCAATTTAACTGCTTGAAGATGTAAGGCAATGTGAATGGTGTAACACTAAATTTTGACTTCAGCCAGAATAGGTTTTTTCAGTGAGGCCAAAGAAATCTAAGTCACTGAAACAAAGTCTCAGTCAGAAAGGTTGTGCATATCCAATTACATGATACTTTGTCTAAGCATAATTTGCTTAATGAACTGTAAGAAGGACCTAGGGGTAAAGTCAAGCATATAGGAAACTGTTGTACCATCTTAGAGGCCACAGGCTAAAGTAAAGTTCCTTCCTGTGCACCTGGTTAGGCTCATTTTAGGTGAATTTGTTATGCTTACTCTGCAGCCAAATGTATTTGTGGTGCATATATTCAGCACATTTTTCCATTAAGTGAAATCTGATGATTTCGTTAAAATGATGTTACTGTATTGCAGCTTAATCAGAGCTGTTAGGGACTTCAAGAATAGCTTTCTTCTTGCAAAAGAACTTCACTTCTGTAAGGTAAGCCTAAGGTAATTAACATGGGACAGGCACTTGTCCTATGGATATCACCACATTTAGTGAGTTGAAGTGTATAGACCCTTCACTGACTTCAGGGAATTCCTTCCCCCCGCCACATGACAGGCCTTTGAACCTGTTTGAACCCATGAATTATTAACTTCTGCTAGCCAAGATTCGTGTGCTCATCTGGAGAAGTCTGCTGTTTCACCACTTGTCTGCAGGTGTGCTAAGAGGGAGTGATATTCTGCTGCTCTGCAGAACAGAGGCTATCCCTCCTGGAACTTCCAAGCTGCCTACAGATAACGTTTTTGCTGAATTGTTTATAATCACAAAAAACACCTCAATTTTCCATTGCAGTGCTCACTCTGGTTGGTGTAGGTTCTTCTTTGTGATGCTTGAGTCTCCATGGGAAAGGTCTCACAAGAGGCTGGTTTTGTGCACTAATTGACCTTGATGAGGGGCAAGGAGAGATAAAGGTGACTGTGCTTCAAAGGCTGTCTATCAGAGATTTAACACACTCAGGCTCATTTTGTGTCATTGTTGACATCTTTAATTCACCAGGACTTAAAGGCAAGATATTTCTATTTCATGCTTGTTTTCTGATACTAGAGTCTTGGGAACATTAACACTTATGGGTCTGAAGCATTAAATTAATGAAGTTCTAGATGGTTTAAAACTCCAGTATTACTTAGCTTTATTACTTTCATGTTCCCAGGAACAAACATCATCTATGCAGAATATTGCCTCTTTAATCAAATTTAACTTGTATACCCAGCAGCTCTGCCATGGATTTTGAAACATCCCATCATTGGCATAATTTCAATATTATAGTTTCTTATAGATTATCTGCTTTTAATCAATTTCAGAAGTAAAAAAAGCTCAAGACTTTCTCACAGTAGCGAGCACACATCTCCTTTTTCCAGTTAGGCTTTTTCCTCTGTGTATTTCTGTTCTAACTAATACAAGGTTAATGCCCTCTTTACCTATATTTCTCATGTTTTCCCTATAAACAATTGCAAGAAGATACATGACATTTTAGCTAAATACTTTTTGGAGAGAGTATATGTTTAAAATTTAAGTTTAAAGAAATCAGCTGCTTTTCTTTCATACCATGTCTTTTGTCTTTATGAATATGGAATTATTCAAAAAATTTCAAAGCTGTTTGTTGTTATCTACTCCTTTTTATGCTATGTAATCCAAAACTACAGTAGGGACACAAAATTTGCAGTCAAATTTCCAAAATCCCCATCTAGATTTTAGAAAGTTTATTTTAGATACCTGCATGAGAAATAATTTGTTATGTGGAATTTCTTAGCCCTTCAGAAGTTCTAAAGTGCTTCGTACTGTTCTATTGGTAGGCATCTAAAAAGGAGTTATGGTGATCCACAGAATCCTGTTAATAAAATGCTAACTTATTTTTATCAAGTGTCCCTGCTGATTTCAATTCATATTAAATTCCTTTGTATTCAGACCTTGAAAACTTCTGATCCACACATTTCTTTGGCAATAGAAGGGAAAACTACAAAATCCACAAGGTGTTCTGAGGGAGCTTCCTGAAAAAGCCAAGATTTAGGTAGGAATTCAACATCAGAGGTTGATTTACAAAACATGTCATGAGCATGCCACTAAAATCTCGAGAATTAGAGATTCTGAGAGAAAGCAATACTCACCATGTTCATCCAGCAGTATGTTGTCAGGTTTGATGTCCCTGGAAAATCAGGAAAGGAAAACATTACATTTTGTACCCAAATGAAATCTGCAATTTTAAAATTTTTCCCCATTTGGGTATGAGGACTAAGTCACTTAAATCATTACAAACCCAGTGGAAGCCATATAATATGTAAGGCAAATGATTTTTATCTACATATTTTTGCTGCCCTGAGAAAACATGCAGAAAACATGCATAAGAGGCTCCCTGGGTTTCCTTCCATTTATTGTGGTTTTTTGTTCATATGGTTCGCATTGACATGGGTCTGGTTTTCAAGATTACATACTTTATATCAGCAGTAAAAATGAGAGGGCAGATTTGTATCCAGAAGGTGCCTGATTGCTTCAGGGACTCCACATTTGACAGAAATCATTTAACTGGAAACATAGGTGGTTTACCCTGTCTGCCAGACCTTGCTAATCTGCCATTCATGGTCACACATACAGCAGGGTCCTGTGATCTGTCTTGTGCTAACTGAGTATGTCCAGCAGTTCTGCTTTCACTCCCAAATCCCCACTTGGCTGTCTGTAACCAAGTACCTTGCTGGGAAAAGGAGCAGGGATAAGGGAAGGTGGAGATTATGACAGGCTGAAACATCAGCTCAACTCTGTCATTCTTGGCACAAGAGAACAATATTTCCCAAGAGAGACTCTCTTTCAGGATTATTTTCCATTGACCTAGGTTTGTGCTGCTGTGAGGAGGGATGGAAACAAGCTTTTCCCCACACTGCCAGGCATTCCCACCCTCTTTCTTGGTCCAGAGTCATTGCCACTGGTGTGGACCTGTTCAGGGGAAATTCATCTCTTGGCTTTGCCGGCTGGATCGGGCCCTGGTCTGGCTCACCCTGCGGCTTGGTGAGCGTGACGTGGCAGTGTTGTGTGGCACTGCCCTGTCACTGGCAGCTTGCACTTCATGCAGTTTTGAAACTGCTTTTGGTGAGGTATTGCCAGAATGGCAGAGGCATCTGACTACCTTGAGCAAGAGTTTTGACCCTTGGGCTGAATTTTCCACTTATCTCAAAAGACAAGGAACCATAAACTGGCAAAATAAGCTCTTGGATGTCTGCAAATGAACTGCAAACACTCCCACCTCTGTTATCTCTTTTAGATAAGAGACAGCTTGGTTATTCCAATTTAAACATTTCCTAGGAAAGTTTTTCACAACGTGCTCATAAATGGAGCAATCAAAAAAGTGAAGTGTTGCAAAAAGAAAATGTGTTACACCAGAATATTTTTTTTTTTTTCAAATTTAAAGTACAGAAGGGCTTCTAAAGTAAACATTATACAGGAACAAGGTAGCAATAGCAGTTATAGTATGTTTATTGCTTGTATGATATGAATTCAGTCATCACCTAAATTTCACATCTTTATTGACGGAAGAAGGAAACTTATACTTTCTTTAGCATTCTGGATTCCACACTTTCTAGCCCTTGCTGAGAATTATATGAAATTATGAAGTATTCTAAGATTATTTTTATAATTTTTGTAGTGGCAGCTGAAGAAACACAGGATAAATAAAAAATTAGTTTGAATAATTCTCGGCACATTTGGAAATAATGTAGAATGTGCATATATATATATGTCTATGTAAGGAACAGGATCTCTATATGACATATATATGTCTATGTAAGGAACAGGATTATGAATAACTATCTGGAATGGGAATTTAAAGTTATACCAATATTTCAGTGTGAAATACTGTCTTCTGCACAAATTACAGGCTACCTATAACTGACTGATTCAGCAGCAGTTCTAGTTATTTATGTAATAAAAGGAATATCTGTCCCAGAGCCTATTTCACCCAAAATCTTCCAGACTCTGAGTTCTGTCTTTCCTGTCCCCTGTAATCACTTGGCATATCATTTATCATATTATAATCTTTCGTTTCCTGATTTCATATGGGTGAAGTTGTGAGTCAAACTGTAGGAATAAATATATTTGTTTATATGATGAAATATGATTGTGTTTTGTTGAATTTGGTTGAATTAACATAGGAGATTCTATCCAATTCTAAATGTAATGTATCTAATCTCTCAAATGATGAGACAGTTTTTGAAAGAGCTACTGTTCAGACAGTTTCTATATTTGCTAGTGACAATATGGTCTTTGGTTTCTGATAACTGTTTTGTGATTAGAGTTGGAGTTGTGATTTCCTGTTGAATAGTCTTTGTGGTTGATTCATGACTTGAAAATACAGCAATAATTTTCCATGGAAGTACGTAAGTAAGTAATAGTCTTGACAGCTGAATTAAATATTTTAAACTTTGTCTTCACAAATTATAACAAGCACAAACTGACTTCGCACTTCCCACGTGGGTAAAAGGATTGGGGGTCATACGCGAGTACATTTTAGTACTTTTTGTGGCTTCCTAAAATCAGTGATACATTCAGCAGTGCCCCAAACTCTTTTCCTCTGTTTAAGAAAATTAAGATTTAGAATGATACAGTCATTAGCACAATAATAAAATTGATCAAAGGGAAAAATTCACCTTTATGGCTGCTGCCATGTGTATAACAATACAGCACCCAGGCATTGCTCATTACAAGACAGTGCCTTTTCTATCTTTTTTTAAAAGAAGATCAGTTTGAACAATTTGAATATCTGCTATGGTATTGCATCATTTAACAGTCTATACATTTTCATAGCCACCAGAAAAGACATTGACAAATACACTTGACAACTGTATGTATCATCAAATATGTTCTTCATTCAGTTTGTGTCTCTAATGTTCAGAAAGCTGAGTGGTAAAATTAGTTCTGTGCTTATCTATCCATGACTAATTCAGACAGTGGCTGATACTTGATACAGATGTGCACAAGCTGTAAAGCCTTTCCCACCTAAGGGATGTTCCCCATTGTTGGCTTTGCTCATTTTGCTCAGAGGCAGGATGTAGCTGGGGGCAGGCACCACAGGGTGTATAGCACACTGCAGCGCAGCCCCTCAGTCCCTGAGGCAACCTGATGGGCTCATAATCCTGCCTCAGACCTCAAACAGGCCATTTGAGACTGCTTTTACAGCAAGTGAAAGTCGTGGGCTATCTTAAGCCAGAAGGTAAACAAGTTTATTAAGTAAGACAGCTGTTTTGGGGTCACATGCCTGGAGAGGCGCGAGATGCACGGGTTCATGTGTCAGGTGAGAAGGACAAGCACAGGTCACCATGCTGAGTGTGCCTTCCAGCAGCTCTCTGCTGTGTGATTGTCCCCAGTCAACAGCGTTCACTAAAAGCTCTGTTCTCTGGAGGTGGCTTGTTGAAAACTCTAAAGACTGCAGAGAGCAAGAGCACTGCTCTGCCCTTGCACTGACCACTGCCAGCCAGGTGTAGGGCAGACAGGGTTCAATGGGGTCGAGGGGAGGACTTGGCAGGCCCAGGTGCATTGCAAGTTGCTGGATGCATTCAGAGCTGAGGGCTACTGGAGTCTGCTATATTTAGTTCCTCTAGATAAATGCTCTAATTAAATTCACTAAACCACTGTTTTAGTGAATTTAAAAGATAAATCCTCTTTAGTTAAGCAGTTGAAATTCAAACATAATATGTAAGCGAAAGTTTACACGTCACTTTTTCTGAAAAAAATTTCCCATTAACATTAGCAAGATGTTTAAACAGCAGGGTGTGAAATGCAGCACCTTAACTTCAGGGTTTTCCTGTTATACATATCCCTAGTTAAGAGATTTAATGGAAACACTCATTTCATTATCCGAGTACTTTGAATCAGCTCATAGGAGAAATTGAAGTACTTTTGCAAGGATCACACTTGCCATGGGTTGGATTCAGACATATCCTGGACATGACCATTCATCAAGCAATGACAAGCAGAGCTATGGAAGCATCCTGACGCTGATTTCATAAATACAACTTTGTCAGCCTGTACCACTACTACTCCAACTTGTAGCAGCCTATGTCCTTGCAGAATGCTAAGGGCTTTTTTCTCAAAGATAGTTTCAAGACATCCACAGAGAAATTAAATTAGATAGATTTTGCATTTTCATAAGGATGTAAAAGAATTAGGATTCAGACAAAGGAAGGATTACATAGGCTTCAGCTGACATTATTTCCGCTCTGATAAAGGTTTTCTAGTACATTTTTCTCTTTAGCGTTAACAACCCAACTGTTGCGTAGGATAAACCTTAAAATACTAAGTTAAAGCTTTTTCTTAATCATGCAGTTCATGTCTAATGATAATATTTCTTTTCCTTACATAGAAATAGGCATTAAGATTAATACTAGGTGCATAGCAGTTCTCAACAGCCATAAAAAGGGCAAAGAGTTGGAAAATATAAGCTTCAGCTATGGATTATTTGAGTTCACATGAGACATCACTGGATAAGAGCACTGAAGTTTACCATATAATATATGATAAAGGGTTTTCTCCTGGTTATGGAAAGAAACATGAACAAATTCTGATTTGAACAGAGAGGGACATTATTTCCTTCCTGTTTGTTATTGCACTCACAAATAATACAAGTGTCCAAGACATGCAGTTCATAAAAGAAATGACTGCATATATAGAGAGGTGTTCTTCAGCTGAATTTATCGACACTTTGGATAGAGGAAAAGTCAATATATATTAGCTACTATACAGCCAAGAGACTAATTTTCCCAAACATGTTTTGCTGCTGAAAGGGTAGCACAGAAATGATCTTCCAGAGCTGAACTGTGCAGGGCACCTTCCAGGAGGACTTGCTCAAGAAATAGCCTAAGAGAAGGTAGATGCATCTTTTCTTCCTTTCATCAACAACTCGTCACTCATTTATCTTATTTTCTGTTTCTGACCAACATTGCTCCTAGTTTCCAGAAATGCTCAATGGTTTTAAATAAAGATCATAGTAAGAATCTCAGAGTTCTTTGTTATTTACAATTAGATGAATGGGAATGAAAGACTTTGACAGCTCCAGACTCTGATTGCCTGTTCACATACTACTCACTTAGATCTCAGCAGTAATTGCTGCCACTTGATGTCTTTTCATAAAAAGATCTTCAGAGCCTTCTGTTCCTGCTCAAATGAATGTTGTGACATAATATGACCCTGTGCATGACTGCAATGTTGAAATTTAAACAATTCAGTAAAATTGAAAATAAGCTGAGAAGATGAGGTATAAGATTATTCTGTTTTTCTCTGCAATTCCCACTCCTGGGCTTTAATGCAAAATCAAAAAAATCAATAACTACTTCCAACCACTTGTCTGGTAGCATTCATATGCTCCTAATCAAACGCCCATCATCCAGTCCATTACCACATTCTGGAGCTTTTTCTTTCTGTGGGACAACCTGTGTGGCTAGATGATTTTCTAGTCTGTATGAAACATGTAACTGCTGTAATAATTTTGACAAATGAAAAAGCTCTCACCCATGAGGGCCTCTGGAGGCCCTACCTCTCCCTATGTACATTTAAAGAATATCTGGACACCTGGCTCAAGGCTTGGGATTGTAGTGTCAGTTATATAGAAACAAGCTACTGTGATGCTGAGTTGTGTGGAGCTTGGAGTTCCTTTATAGTTTAGTTCTATTTTTTACCAGGTGTCCATGACAATGTTGGATTTTCTTAACACTTGTACTAGCCAATTTTATATAGCTCTGAAAATAAAGCTGTCAAGGAAGACATCAAAACATGTTTATTTACAAATGCCTTAACTGGAACAAGCTTGTTATTTTCCAATTTTATCCCCATGTGGAAATAAACAAATATGAAAACATCTTCAATTCTTTCCTTGTAGCAATAGGTGGCAGTAATGATATCTACATTTGTCTGAATGGCCAGTAGGCTTTGGAAACACTGTATTTGTCAGTTTTAGCTTGGATGAATAGTTGCAGTAGATATTGTTAACCCACGTTGATTATAACCACCTTTTAAAAATAAAGGAATCCTATAGCTAACCATTCAAATTTCTGGGTATATATAGCCAGACCATAGTCTTTTTTGCACAGATATCAAATTAAAATAAAAATATTAAACACAGAATATTTCATTATATTGTTCTTATTGGATAACCAAAATTTCTTTACCACAAAGGTAATTCTATGCTGTAATAGCAAGAAAAGTAGGCAAGGATTCTTAAATTTGTAAAAGCTAGAAAGATTTGCCCAAAGGAGTCTGTGAATCTGTACTTTGTCTCCTCTGTGCTGCATCATATGATATCTCAGAGAACGGGACTGGAAAGCACCACTGCAGCCCTATATACTGAGCTTTTCTATAACAAAGCCCAGGCTTGACCATCCAGGATTTGTCTTCCTGACACGATGGTTCTTTTTCAACTAAACATTTATGAACACAAGCAACTTGCAGGCAATGTAATGGTTGGTTTTCATTTTGCCTGAAGAACTTCAAGTAATGACACTTCCTTTGCTAGAACTGCTTTCTAGAGTCAATGTTACACAGATACAGGTCTTGGAATTCCACGCAGAGCTGAAGGGAACCTGGGACAACTGTCAGCACTGATGATGCCAAACATCACAGTATTTCAAATAAAAAGCTTCTTCAGCCAAAGGCTTCTTCAGATCACGTGGAGGAGTCGTGAAAAATCACCACAGAGCAGTAAGTTTTTATAATCTCACAGCTGATGACTCTAATCTTTTCTGTGTCATAGAGTCAAGTATTACTGAGGCCTTCTGTGTGTACATATACTATGGCCAAACCACTCCATGTGAATCAGCTTTCAAGAGCAGGTGACACCTCTGATAACCATGGGCACGACTCATTAGGCATTAACCAGAGTGTGGCATTTGGAAGGAATTATCTGGTACAGCAGGAAAGTGTGTGCATTGCAATGGTGATGCGTCCTTCCATGACCCTGTGTAGAGAGCTTTTGACTAGAAATAGGGGAGAATGTACTTGGTGTATACTCTGCCAGCAATTGCAAGACTATCAGTCTCCTTCCAGTAGAAGGCGTAGGCCCTCTTCCAATTTTCACAGGCAGAAATCCATGTGTGAAGCTAAATGAGAGAAGAAATTGATGACATTTGCCCTCTGCCTAAAGACAAATCAGGAGAGCATTGTTACTGATAAGCTTCATCTGTTATAAAAAGCCAGCATCATAACTGTGGTGTTTTGTAATGACTGAAATTCATATAGCTGCTCCTTTGTTTTTCTCTGCATGAAATATGGAATAGATCCATTCAGATGTATTGCATCCCCAAGAGTTTTCTCAGCTTATCAGGCAAATTCAAAAAGAAAATTTACAAAATTCCAAGTACACAGGTGTGCTTGTCAGCCACTTTTCATAGTGTGTAATTACTGTATAATATCCCTAATATTTACCTTAAACTCTCTACCAAATTCTATACCTAGAAGTTCATGTGACACCTGCTAGAGCAACAGTATCCACAATAATATTATCACATTATTTAGCAGCTGTTTCCTTCTTCCATTCACTGTGCAACCAATTACACTCAACATGGCTGGCTACTAAAGTGTGGTTCAGCACAGTGCTCTTTGTGTGCAGGGCAAGGAAAGAAACAGTGACTTCTGAAGGTTTCAGGCTTTCAGCAAGTGCCCAGGCTCAATGCAGCAGTGAAACTTCCCAGTAATCACATTTTCTGCTGATCTGAGTTTCAGCAGCCCAGTGCAGCAGGGAAAGAGGCTGCAGACCAGCAATCGGGAAACAGCCAAGCGAGGCAGTGTTGTTCACTCTGACCTGAAGCCCCAAATCACCCTCACTGCTGACAGCATCTCCTGCTGGCTTGTGCCTATGACATTGGTATGAATATTTCGACCTGTATTACTCAAACTGACCACCTTGCATCCTATAATATACACTACCAGGACATATCGCCAAGAGGATATTGAATGTGTTCCACACACAAGTGAACTTTGATGTCCTGCATATGCTCCCCTTCTGGGTCATTTTATGAATTTAATGTATGTAAAAGTTTGCTGTGGTAGACCAGGAAAGGAAGTGCAGTCTATTCTAGAAATGAAAATTGTATTTCATAAGTTATTAAAAGACTGACTTGTTACCACCTGAAATGTCAGTAGCACGTCCCATGACACTTTTCTTTGTTGAGCTTCACGTATCTTAGTAATAAGCTACTTGTAAGAATAATTTTGTGTACTTTTAAGGAGGAACATTTGCAAACAAACTCACAGAACAATAAATATGTGTATTACTGCATATTACTGTTTAGAATAGATGAGACATGACAGGCAACACTTGACCCAAACCCAACTCCTAGTTCAGTACACCACCCTTCTAAGTTTCGCTATTCCAGGAGATGTCAACAACATATTGCTTGTTGCCTGAAATCAAACTGCCAAGTATTCTAGCTCCTCTTGAAGAATCTGGATGAGGAATCAGGTATTGGCAATACTGTTTGAGCCCACAGACTGTAGTGCCAACATCCTGGTTAACTGATTACTAGGCAAGAATACAGTAGGGTTGAAGGTGAATTTTGATTCTGTGCAGAGAAACTGCTGTTACAGTAACTACTTGCACTGATTATAAGGATTATTCTTGATGTTTGTTCAAGTGAAAATAGATATGGGATTCTGATCTCAGGTTAAAACACTTGGATTGGGTTCTATGTGGAATTAGGCATCTGTGCACCCATTTATTGCCATTAGATGTAAAAACATCACAGTCATTGGAGGGCAGAAGCCATTCATATGACTGCCTATTTTTAGCTGAACTGAAAGCTTCATAGATTCTTTTAGCTTTATAGATTTGTTGATTAGGTTGGCTTGTTTGTACAGACAACTAAAAAAGTATAGGCTCCCTCATCTAAATCTTGGTGAACTGTGGACTAAGTTTTTAAAAACATAAGAAAAATCTTGCACGCTGTGTGAAATTATGAGAACAGCTGGGGATGTTCTCAAGTCAAATTATTGTAAGGTGTTATCACAGAAATGCAGGCAGATGTTTAAGCATCTTGCAGGAGTCACACTTTGGGCTCTCATTGTCTTGTTTGACGTCACCTCACACCATGAACAACGCAACCCTTCATACATGATTAATTGTGCCGTATTTAAAACACTTTGCACACTCAAGAGTTTTTTTAGTTGCTGCCATCAAAAAAAACATACTTCTCATTTGAAGCATGAATTCATGCTTCTTTCTGAAGCTCTGTATTGTCTTCTATCTGTGTGAGGTTTAGAAAGATGTCAGTGGAAGGAGGCCGGGGGTTCCTTGATTCCCTCCAAGGCAGGTAAACTTCACAATCTCAGCTGTTTGTGGCACGAAGGGAACCTGGCAATGCCACATAGTGGTACAACTTTTTGTTGCTTGTGTACAACTG